>KE151373.1:49857-63642 GCA_000411095.1 Aethionema arabicum
TAGTATAAAATAAACCAAAAGCACATTTTGTTTTTGTACGTAGTTGATTTCAACATTTTTTGTATTTTGTACATTTCTAGGTTTAGTTCTTAGTTTTTGACATGTTTACTTTGATTTTTTCAGATATTTTTCAATTTTCTTATGAAAGAATTCAAGTTGAAAAAACACCTATCAAAAATTCAATAATAAAGGTATGTATTTAATATATTTAATTGTCTATTAAATTTCTATTACTTTTTTGGGGGATTTGCAAAAATACCCTCATTCAAGCCTTTTTTGCAAAAATGCCCTAATCATGCATTTTTTGCAAAAATGCCCTAACACTATACCCAACATTAGAAGTGGTATACCCTCACACTTTATGAAAAATTTGGGAAAATGTAATCAATTAGGGTATTTTGTATAATTGATTTTTAGAAAATTTTCCCATTCAAGCATTTTTTTCAAAAATATCATAACAATAGACCCAAGGGTATAATTGGTAAATCTTACAAAAAGGACACATTTGCAAAAAATGCTTGAATTAGGGCATTTTAGGTAATTCCTCTACTTTTTTTCTGCTGGTTTATTGGTTTTGTTGAGATTTGTGAAGACGTTAATAACATATTTTAAAACTATTTAAAAAAAAATTTTAATGGTTAATATTTTATATTAATATTGATAATAATTTTTTCCTAATTTTCTTCCCGTGCATTTTAGCTCGGGCAAAAGCTAGTTTGCTCAAATAAAATGTACTATATTTATTTTATAAATAATTTTGATCAAATAATATTAAAGTAATTGGTTTTGTTCGGGTTCTTATTCGGATTTGGTTTAAAACAAACCAAATCGAACCCAAACAATTTGAAATATCAAACCCATTCGGGTTTTTATCAAAACTCAAACCCAAACCAAACCCAAGTTTTCGGTTTGGTTCGGTTCGGGTTATTCGGTTTGAATTTTTTGCCCAGCCCTAGTATAAGTATAGTTGGGCATATAGGCCCTATTAAAGTATAAGTATACTTAACCACCTAACCAACATATTTAATTGTCAAAATCTCCATATTAGGCTATAAATATCTATAAACTCATGTAATTATTCTCTAACTTTTTCTTTCACTTGTTTTCTGATTTCTCTTTGTCATGTGGAGAGAATCAATCTGTAGCGTGAAGTGTGAATCAGTTTAATCAATCTTTTCATTCATCTTCTTCTTCTTGAACAGAGTCTCAATCTCTGTTTCTTCTTCTTCGTTAAATCCCAGCTGAATCATTTGATTCATCTCTTGAACTCTCTTAGTTCTTTTATGGTATCAGAGAGTAAATCGCCTTTCTCTATTGAAATCGACGATTCTCACTTTCTCAAATCAAGACCGCGATCTCAATCTTCACCACATTATCATGATGACAGAAGCTAATCGGTAAATCAATCTTCTATCTAAGATTCCTACGAAAATTCATTGTCACTCGCTGGAACAGATCATTCAGTCTCATACTAATCTCAGATAGGTTGACTGGTGATAATGATTTTAATTCTTGGCATGTATCTATGCTTATAGCATTGAATGGCCAAAACAAATTAGGCTTTATAGATGGATCTTTGCCTAGAGTTGCAGAAGATCATCAAGATGCCAAAACTTGGTCAAGATGTAACGATGTGGTTAGGTCTTGGATCATAAATTTGGTATCAAAAATCATTGGACAAATTGTTCTTTATATCAAAACTACAAAGGAGATCTGAAAAACCTTGTGCAAACGAATTCAGCAGAGTAATGTCCCTCGACTTTATCAAATTGGGCAACAACTTCAACTGTTGCAACAAGGTTCGTTAGAAGTACAGACCTACTACACCAAAGCAATCACAATTTGGGAAGAAATAAAAGCGGCCAAGCCTTTCCCTGTTTGCAAGTGCAAGACATGTGCATGTGGCCTTGATCGACAATTATTAGATATTTTCCAAAGAGATTTTGTCATCACGTTTCTACTTGGACTTAATGAAGTATATCAACCTATTAAAGAACATATTATCATGTTGGATCCGTTACCAGATCTTGAAAGAAGATTGCATCTTGTTCTTCAACATGAACATCAAAAGCAATTGAAGATTGTCCTTCTTCTGATGCAACAGTCTTTCAAGCCACTGCATATCGTCCTTCTACTGCAAAAGGATCAGGAATACAACCTTCTACACATAAATCAAAGAACCGTCTTTTATGCACTTACTGTGGAATGCATGGACACATAGTTAACAAATGTTACAAATTGCACGGTTATCCCCCTCGGTACCGTGCACCTTCAGATGATAATTCAAAGCTAAACAATGCTCAGCAAGCTAATGGTTCAGGGCAATTTAAAGCAAGAACTGCTGATTCTCAACCAAGAAACAATATGACAGCTCAAACCAATTCTGATTCTGGTGGATTTCAGGAACATTTTCAGCAAATCTCAAGAGCTTTGTCACAATTGAATGATCAACAAATTCAAGATTTAGCTAATCAGTTACATAATACTCAGGTTAAACCTCTTATAACTGAAAGTCTAAACAACATCTCTGAATCTGGTATGTATTTTATTCCTTTAGCTCCTAATCTTATAAACTCAACATCAATCTTAGAAACTTCTTTCACTGACTGGGTTATAGATTCAGGAACTACCTCACATATTTGTTCTAATTTAGCCATATTCACATCAATTCAAAACATTAGTCATACCACAGTAACACTACCGAATGACATAGTTACACAGATTCAACAATCTGGAATTGTGCACTTATCACGAGTTCTAACACTTAAGGATGTACTTTATGCACCATCTTTTAAGCTGAGTCGAGATTTAATCTCTCTCCTTAACTCGAAAAACGTCTCATAGTGTCACGGTTTTTCAGCATTACGAGTCCCAGAATAAAACTACTGTAATCTTCTGATTAGGGACACTTAATCAGAAGTCCGACGCACCTAATTTCATGTTACACCTCTGACTCAATTTAGAGACTATGGCATATGGAGATTAGTTGGTGATTTAAGATTAGAACTACAACCCTCTTTATATAAGCATGAATCCATAAGACTTTATTCACCACTTCTTAATGTGAAATAAATCTTATTTGTGTCATCAAATCATTAGATTTGAAAAGACATTGGACCAAAGAGCAAATTATAAAAAGCCTAAAAGCCCACAATTTCTCATTCACACTAAACCACAAAAATGTGGTTCAACATTACACACATGTAAATAAATTTATTAATCGTAATTATAATTGGTCATGTATTAAAAAAATGTATGTCGGCTTTTTATAAATTAATATTTCATTCTTGAAAAAAAAATTAATTCTTTATTTATAGCAAAAATTAATTCAATTATTCATTATAGAATATAGTAAATAAAATATCTGATGAATTAATGTATACGATATTTACTCTGTCGAGTTTCATAAGTAAATCCATATATTTAGACGAATTCAATTTTTTCTTCAAAGACAAATTCAATCTATATGTTAGTATTTGTTTATGTTGGTTTCAATTTCATTGAATTCATCATTAATTGGAACTAATTGGAACTTGTTTAACATAATTATACTAATTCGTCACAATTAAAAAGTTGTAAGTTTTATCTGACTAAATTTTATAAATAAATTTTCAATAAATAAATTATTTTTTTTCTTTAAATAAAACAATTAATATAAGATTTTGTAGTCGCTTTCAATTTTTTTTTTTTTCAAAATATTTTATTTTTAAATAAAATATGGAATTTTATGACATTTTTGTAAGAAAAAGACAGGTAACAAGAGAGAGGCGACCAAGTTGTGGTAAGAGAAAAGACCCGATTTTTGCGCCAAAATCAGAGATATCTCTCTGAATCTCCATTTCCCCAATCTCCAATCTCTTCTTCCTTCTTCGTATTCATGTGTTTCTTGCCTTGATCGCCGTCAAATTTCGTTTCTTTAAGTACCTGATGCGATTAAGCTCTGTGTGTTCTTGACCCACATTTTAGGGTACAAATCAATCAATCAAACAGTTGGGTTTTTCTTCTGATCTCATACCCTTTTATTTTACAATGTCGATTACAATTCAATCTGTTCAAGCTTTGGATCGTGATGATAATTCCCGTGATCTGATTGAAAAAGTTTGCTCCTTTAGAATTTCTATAAGATCAATCCAAGATATTGTAATGAATTCTGATTTTGGGTGGTTATGGTGTTTATAAACGTGTTAATCTTTCCGAAATTCTCATGGATTTCTGTTAAATCTACGTATGGATTCCATTGAATGTTTAGAAACTGTAATATATATTTTGATCTTTGGGTGTTAATGGAGTTTGTGAAAGTGTGAATCTTTCTGAAATTCTCAATTATTTCTGTTCAATTCATGTATGGATTCTGCTGAATGCTTAGAAATTGTAATAGATTTCGATTTTTTGGGTTTTTATGGAGTTCATGAAAGTGTGCATCTTTCTGAAATTCTTACACATTTATGTTTCTTTCAGAAATGATTCTATTCTATAGGATCAATTCTTGAAATTTTATAGAGTTTGATTTTTGGTGTTTATGGGGTTTGTGAAAGTTTGAATCTCTTTGAAATTCTCAAGCATTTCTGATTAATTCATGCGTGGATTCTATGGAATGCTTAGAAATTGTAAGAGATTTTGATTTTTGTGTGTTTATAGAGCTTGTTTAAGTGTTAAATCTTTCTAAAATTCTCAGGTATTTCTGTTAAATTCTCGTTTCGACTCTATTGAATGCTTAGAAACTGTAATGGAGTTTGTGAAAGTGTGAATCTTTATGAAAATTCTCAAGCACTTCTGTTTAATTCATGTGTAGGTTCTATTGAATGCTTAGAAATTGAACTATATTTTGAAATTTTGGTGTAAATGGAGCTCATAAAAGTGTAAAATCTTTCTGAATTCATGTATAGATTCTCTATTAAACGCTCAAATGATCTAACCGAGGGATATTTCTTCTTCATTTTCGATGTAGATTTCACACACAAAAAAATGGATCCTCCTGTAACAGATACTGATAAAATCGAAGATCAAAAAGATAAAGGACCGTCATTTCATTGCGTTTTGTATGATACAGAAGTTGTTCATAAAATAGCTCAAGCTTTTCTTCCAGGATTAGCTACAGCTTGTGTCGATAACACGACTGGTGATATCTTCAGAAGTCCAGGTTCTGTAGCTGCAGAAATCAGAAAAGAAATGATCGATTACATGACGCAAAGAAGCGAAACTTTTGTAGCGGAACACATAGTTCTTGAAGGTGGTTCTGAGGTTGAAAGTTCTCATGAACCTTACGACATTATATCTGATTTCATCGATGATTTCGCAACCATGAAAAGGAACTTATTTAGTCGAGTTTCGGGTTGGTTACTTAGTGAAAGAAGAGAAGATAATATAGATGATTTTGCACAAGAAATGGAGATTAGTGGCTTTTGGTTAACAGATCAAAGAGAAGCAATTGCTCAGATTTTGTTAAAAAATGTTGATTTTCGAAACATTTGTCATTGTAAGATGAAGTATGAGACCGAAGCAGGGCTTAATGATCATGTGATGAGTTGCGGGTATCGATCAATGAACTGCGAGAATGAAGGTTGCAGTGCAGTGTTTAGTGCAAGTTCAAAGGATAATCATGACTCGGTTTGTCCGTTTAAGATAATTTTATGTGAACAGAATTGTTCGGAGAGTATAATGAGACGGGAAATGGATCGGCATTGTATTACTTTATGTCCTATGAAACTTGTGAATTGTCCGTTTTATTCGGTTGGTTGTTTAGTTGATGTACATCAATGTGAGCTTCAGCAACATCAAGTGGATAATGTTGGATCTCATGTGATGTTTATTCTCCGAAGTATTTATAAGGAAGCTTCGATCGATGATCTTAAACCCCGAGCTGATCAGATACAAGAGGTAAGTTTCTTCAGTTTCATTCTTTGTTAAAGCTACTTTTATATTGCATTCTGCAACTTAGGACAAGTCTCTCTTGAGCTATAAAAGGCGAAAAGATAAGATAATTTGATTGAACTCTAGATTCTAAAAGCTGTAAAGTTATGATCTTTTTCTTGAACTCTAGATTCGAAAAGGCAGAAAGTTATGATCTTTTGCTCGAGCTCTAGATTAGAAAAGGCAAAAATTTAGGATCTTTTGCTCCAGCTCTAGATTCTAAAAGCCGAAAAGTTAGGATTTTTGTGAGCTATTGCTTGAGCTCTAGATTCTTGGTGAAAAGTTAGGATATTAAGATCTTTGTGACCTAATTGCTTGAGCTAGATATCCTCAGCGAAAAGTTGGGATCTTTGTAAGCTAATTGCTTGAGATTGTTAGTGAAATTTGGGATCTTTGTTTGCTTGAGCTCTAGATTCTTGGTGAAAAGTTAGGATCTTTGTGACTAATTTCTTGAGATTATTGGTGAAAATTTGGGATCCTTGTTTGCTTGAGATCTAGAATTTTTGGTGAAAAGTTAGGGTCTTTGTGACAAATTTCTTGAGCTCTAGATTCGCAGTGTTTTATCGAAAAGTTATGATCTTTGTGCCTAATTTCTTGAGGTCTAGATTCGCAGTGTTTTATCGAAAAGTTATGATCTTTGTGCTTGATTTCTTGATGTCTAGATACGCAGTGTTTTATCGAAACGCTAAGATCTTTTTTAGCTAATTGCGTAAGATTCTTGGTGAAAAAGTTAGGATATGTTTTAGCTAATATTGCTTTAGATTCTCAGTGTTTTATCATAAAAGTTAAGATCTTTATGAGGTAATTGGCTTGAGCCCTACCTGGTGTAGCTTAAAATCGCTTGTGATTATCCAATTTTGGTTAAAATTTTTGGTGGTTAATGTTGCAGATGTCTAGCCAAATAGCTGCAGCTCGTAATGCAAGATCACTAACTAATCTAGTCAAAGAAACTGATGCAAAGTTAGGACCTTTAAAAATCAAACCAAAAGCTAAACCAAAGAAAGAGGAAGAAGAAGAAGAAGAAGAAAAATCAAAAGATAAGACTGGTTTAGAATCTGAAAACTCAAAAAAGAAAGCTGAAATCAAAGCTGAAGAAGAGAAAGTGGAGTCAATTGCAAAAGAATCAGAGGTTTTGGTAGATGCTACAACAATGGTGGAAAATGTTAAGAAAGTATCTGAAGCTGAGATTGCAGAGAATGTTAATGAAGAAGGTGAAATCAAAGCTCAAAAACTGTTAGAAATGGGTGAATTTATCAAAGAAAGTGAACAAACAAACAACAACAACAACTCTGTAACTGAAACAAAAGCTCCAGAAGTTGTGTTAATGGCTGCTTCAGATGCAAAAGAATCAAGAACAGATCCATTACAGGATACTGAAAAAAGAGGTAATGATTCTGATAAAGCAGAAGCTGAAGTTGAAGCATTGTCAAAGAGCAGAAAAGGATTTAATGAAGCAAAAAATGAAACAGAACCTAATATGTCTTGAACTTCTTTGTTTTAAGCTACTAACATGGAGTTTTTTTTTTCTTTTTAATTTATTGTTTTATTTGTTTGTTTTGGAAATATATTTTTTTGTTAATTTTTGTTTTTAGTGATTACATTACATGTATCCAAATTTTGTCTTTATTTCATTATTTGTAATTTCTTTCTTCCCATTTTTTTGTTATAATTTTCTTCCCGTTTCATTTTCATATATCATAATTTGAATTGAAACAATTTTAATTAATTAATATTATATATATGTTTATATTACAAACGATTTGTAGTTTTTAGATTAATAAAATATAGTATATAGGAACTATTGGAAAAGTATATAGGAACTATTGGAAGAAAATATAGTAAATATCAATTGACATAATCTATGATGGGTTTTAAAATTTGCAAAATATATCCTAAAAACTATAATTGAGCAAATATAAAAACTGCAGTTACGAACTAAGTGTATTTTTAATGAAACGTTACGTTTTATCCATCATCGTAAAAACAAAAGTAAATGGTAAATTTCACCTTGAAAAATTTCAAAATTGACATAATTTGATTTTAAACTTGGCAAAATGTAATTGGAAAAACTTTTATTTTAAAAACAAAGATACACCCTACAAGTCTACAAAAGAATAATGAAATTAATATTAAACAAAAAAATCTAAATTAACATTATATTTGAAAATAAAAAATATTTTACCTCTCTCCATAATGGCTTGAACGTTAGTGACGCTTCCTTGGCTTTGAATAAAATTTTGAGACGTTGTAGCCTCAAGTCTACGATTAAATATTAAGCGCTTCTATCAACGAATATGCCATCTTTCCGTGTATCTTTCTCATCAGGTTGACAACAGTCGGCGGATTACTTTCCTCTCCTTTCTCTGAGGTCTAAAATAAATTTATCAAATCGTTAAAATTAACTAAAACTCCTAAAAATATTAATGTAATGTGTATGACTATTACCATCTCCTCGTACACTCGTGCATAGGACTTTGATCTCGATGTGTGACGATGGGATTGGTTCCTAGATTCATGGATTTTTTTTTAAGACGGATCATACATCGTCTCAACCATATTATTTGGACTCCCTTCAATGACATGCATTTCCCTATAACTCGTCCAAATATAATAATTCCCTATAAATCCTCTCGAATATAGATGTTTCTCAACGTTATTGACGTGCTCCGTGTAATGATCGCGTTCCAAAATCGGAACTGGGTGTAATAATATTCAAGGACTATGTGTCCTATGTAATACTTAAACGATTTTTCTAGAATTTATGTGACAAAAATTGGGTGGTTATTGTAATAAAAAAGGGGAACTTAATCTAAAAACACTTAGAATTTATAAGTATTCTAACTTAAGCTTAACGGTCTAACAATACCAAAATGACTAATAAGACTTAAGTGACCAAAGTAAAACAAACACTAAACAATCTAGAAGTGACTTCAAGGTTAGAACGGCTTCGAGATTAGAGATAACCGAGTTGGTCGTAATAAAGAAAAAACGGCCAAGTCACAACCAAATGATAAATAAGGCAAGTTGCGGATGACCGTTAAGGAAACTCAGAGTGATAGTCTGAACCTAACGGAAATCCAGATAAGGCAAGTGCAAACAACCGTTAAGGAAATACAGAGTATTATACCGAACTTAGTGGGAAAACCACTAAAGAAAAGTCTCGGCGTCAATTAAGGAAAAGATAGGTAAATATCTCGGACTTAATGGTGTAAGGCCAAATAAGGAAGGTTTAGGCAGGCTTAAGTACACAATCGGATACTTAATGCATGTAAGACCGAAAAAGGAATAGAACATTCCAGAATAAAGCCATTTTAGGTAAGAAACAGATACAGAGATCCTTTCGATATGACTTGATTCTCTGGAATAAATGAGAGCAAATCAGGGGCATTAATACAACGCTAAATAAGACAAGCCCCGATTCTCCCATTAAATGTCCAACCTCCTATAAAAGGAGGCATGAGCTCTCATTCTCTCCTCACAACTTCAGAAAGCAAAGAAAGCTAGAGAGACAAAGTGAGAGAGTTCTAGAGAAAGAAACACACGACGAAGTTCTACCGTTAAGAGGAACAACAAGGAAAAGGTTAGCATCACTCGGATTCGGATTGATTTCTAGTTCATAAAAGTGTCTATTTTTGTAAGGGAACGTAGTCTGCTAAAAGACACTTCAATTATCTGCATAAATTCCTAAGTTGGTTACTACGAGTTACTAACACGTTTTCGCATTGTGAGTAGGTTACGGAGGTAAACCGAAGTCCGGAACACGTGTCCAAGTTATCCTGAAATCAGACACGGGCAAGCACACTACAAGGGTAACGATTTCTCAACCCCTGCCTACGGGCACACTCGTCCTATCTAAAATACATATTGTACTAGACTATGGATGTGGAAGTGCGTATTTTGGTCGTTAAGGTGTTCTAACCTAGATCATTACGTGAAAAATGAATAGCCTTAGGATAATTAATCGAATCGAAACAAACTGGATGTCGGCTACGGGTCTGGGGTGTGAAGATCGTGACCGCGGTTAAGAATTTCGGGTGTGGGTCTCACAAGTTGGTATCAAAGCAATTACGGTCCTAGGATAGTCGAGTACAGGGTAGGAAACTCGCTGGTAACCGGTCTGATTGGGATTCGGGTATGTAGAATTTCGGTTGCCTTCGTAATTTAACTCGGTGATGTGAATTATGAAAATGACCAGATTAACCCGAAGCTGAGGTGGGAAGAATGGCTAAGTTGGGGGCACGTGCAATGTTCCGCAACAAAGGTTGAAGGGTGTAATGATGCCAAGTGTTGAACAATTCACTGAAGTGCAGTCAAGGGAGCACGTGGTGGAGAAATTGAATGAGCAACCCCTGGGGTCTAATGTTGTGGGATCCCGCGGAGTTAATGAGCCACAAGACGTGAACGTGCCCCAAGGTGTTGGGGGCGTACCGGACCCATGGGAAGCAATCTGAGCCTTGCGAGTTCAGTTGGACTTTATCACGGAGCGTGTGTTCAACACACCTCCTGCTGCGCGTGTAGTGGTAGGGGACCCAATACCTGAGGGGCAAGGACAAGGAGTCCTGATGGGAGTCCCAGTGCTGGAGACACCCGTGAGAAATGAGCCATGTACAACGGTAAGGGATGGTGAAAGGAAAATTGGTTACTTGACCGTTATGGACCACATGTCCAAGTTGGGGATGAAGTACTTCCGAGGTGGTCCACACCCAATTGAGGCGGATGAATGGAAGATACGAGTGGAGAGAAACTTCCATTCTACCCGTTGCCCTTGTTTCTATCACACGAGTCTCACACTCTGCTCTTGTTTCTACACCTCGTACAAGGATGCAATATGATTCCTTGGAGTATATATGATTCTTCCTCTTGGGCAAATTTTAAAAACCCGTTTAACCCTTAAAAAATTGACTAGAAACTTCATTACTCGATGCATAAACAATTCTTTGATACATCCCCTATCTCTTCGTAAATCTAGACAATTTTTATATTGAAAAAAATTCTAAGAGTCAAAATTTGATTTTGTTTTCGAAGATTGAAATAGAAGAAAAGGGTCATGTTTTATAGGAAAAGGTACCACCGCTTCTCGCAACGGCTATGCGGCAGCCATATTGATGTTGGTAGACTCATGTAGCCGCTGCCTATATGTGGCCATGTGGCATTAGCTTGGACTACCTTAACGAAACAGCTGCTTAGCCATTGCATAAGCGGGCAACGAAGTTTGTTTGGTTGTCGCCGGTGTGGCGGCTATTTGAGCAGTTTCTTGTAGTATATGTGAAGTAGTGAAATAGGGAGAGTCCTAAAGTAGAAAGATGTGAAATAGTAAAATAGGGAAAGTCGTCGAGAAAGAATGAGATGTAGTTGTAAGTGGGGAAAAACCTAAAGAGTGAGTGATATGTGGAAGGAAAGTAGAGAAAAATTGATTTGAATAGGCTGATACATAGTCAAGGTCAATACCGCAGCTGCTTGGAGGTTGTCGTCTGAAATAGAATGTGTTGGAGATGCAATTGGAATTGTCATTGCATGGCCGGAAAAAAAAATCATACTATGTTAAGATTACCGGGTTCAATTTACTACTGCATTTTGTGTGTACTATGTTGTTAGATTATATATTATGTTGTCGAATGATGAATGTGAATTATGTATTCTGTTGTCGGGTTGGTAATGTAATGTTGGTTTGATACTTATTCGGGAATCAGGTTGTGATATTAGGTGTCATGAGCATTATTGATATATTCTGTAAATTACTATAGCACATAAAAATGTTATAACACAAAAAATATACAATTAGTACCGGATGCTATAATAAAAAATACATATATAACGTTAATAAAAACAACTATCGTAAGACAGACAAAACAATAGCATGTAAAAACAACGTCATCATAAATCTCTTCTAGCATCACAACACAAATGTTATTCCAAATAGTAAAATATCAGAGCATGTCTAAATCAACGCTATTATAGGTACACAAATATCATAACACTAAAAACCGCTATAATATGTGACACCTATTATAGCGGCTGTAGAGATAGTGTTTGATCATTCGCTACCAATTACTTTCAATAGCGTTAATCAAATGCTAACAATATTAATATTTCTTGTAGTGGGAGAGTGACAAGTTAGTCGTTAGTAAGATGATGTATGCTTTAATAAGTCGTACTCCAAACGATAAACAATGAATCTTATACCATTACATAGTCCTACTCTCTCGTTAATGTTATACATCAACATTATAGGGACGTATATATTTAAAGATAACTTGTGATTAGGAATTTTACAAATTCCAATGAATTTATATATTCAACGTTATACAACGCATTATAATATGAAGATGTATATGTTTTTATAATGTTATCGACACTTAAATATGCATTTTCAATACCAAAGAATTGGGATAACATGTATGATTTTTTTAGTCGTATGAGCCATAAGGTGGTCCCATTTAGCTGAAATACAAATTAAATTCAACATTTCATTGATTGGTGGACTCAAACTCTATCGAGTTTATGGAGAATTAGAGAGAATGACTTACCGCTAGTCTACCTTGTTCTGACAACATGTATGGATTTATTATCGAGATGGGTCGTGCCATTCCTAGGAGTTACGACAACTTGTTATGTTAACCATTTGTAGTTTGATATTGATTTGTCATTAACTTGTCATGCAATTTATGTTATAGTTTGTAATGGATTTTCACCTGTTTGGACAATAAATTTATGATCCACCCATTTGAGTTGACCATCATCGTGATTCTCATTTGGATACCCGTAGGTAAGAGCATTACCGTCTCTAAAATTAAAAGCTATACAACAAAATCGAGTTATGATTCTTGAAGTCACATGTTCTTTGTTAAAACAAAGATTTAAAAATATTGTCGAATATATGATTCAGTTATGCAAGCAAGAATTGTATTTCCACGTAAACCTTGAGGGACAACATGTATAATTTGCCTAAAATCTCCTCTAAATTGAATAATTTTACCGCCAAAAGGTAGATATTCTACATCATAATCTTCCATGGACATAAAATCTTTTAAATTTGTTTGTCTACTGTTTTGAATGTATTCTATGTTCCAAAGAACGTATCCAACCCTATTTTTTCACTCGGTGCATAATATTCCCTTCGTTTCAAAATATAGATTGCTTAAGGATTTTACACACAGATTAATAAAATAACAAAAATATCCTTACTTTTTAGGTTATGATTATCATAATGATTAATAAAATAGGGATATAATTGTCAAAATCTATTACTTTTTATCTTGAAAACTTAAAACAACTTATATTCTGAAACAAATTTTACAACCCAAAACATCTTATAAAAAAACGGAGGAAATAATATTTAATTAACTTTAAAGTAAAATTTAATTGATTGATTAAATATAGTTACATATTAATTAATTAATTAAAAAACAATTAGATATTAATTAAAAACTGAATAAAAAATTTCAAATTTGATAAAATTAAAATACTATCACATTAGTCAATATAAAAAAATGATTAAGATAAAATATTATCATATTAGTTAGGGAGATTTGTTGAAATAGCATAACTTTTGGGCATAATTGCTAGTCTAGCCCCTGATTTTTTGTGAATTCTCAACTAACTCATGCTGACCAAAAAACCAGTCAACTTCAATTTATTTACCAAACTGCCATTAATGAATATAAAAAGATATTTTCATAATATGTGGGTAAGACCAAATTGCCCCTTTTCTCCATTAAAGACATAGGTTTTGTGAAGAAGAAAGCTCATCAACGAGTGAAATTGTTGGGAAGAAGTTCGTCGTAGGTGGAGCTACTAGTTTGCAACTTGGGTTTTGGTAAGTTTCTGAAATAAATGTAGTATAGATATGTTGTTTCAAGTTCATGGGTTTCGGGT
>KE151373.1:92698-112646 GCA_000411095.1 Aethionema arabicum
ACCACTAGTCCACCGGTAGTAACATCTAAATGTTCCTACTGATACATATCTTAAACTTGTATCTTGTGCTAAATTGCTCCGATTTGATCCATTCAAAGTGCTACTTCAAGGGCTTCACGTTTTTTTGCTATTTTTCTTCTATTTTGGCTCATTTTCTCTCTTGATCTTTTCTCTCTCATCTTGTGTAATTTATACCTAAATTCCTGCAAAATCATAACAAGACTCATAAAAGTATAGGTTATTTGAGCTATGAAATCGTCAAAATATCGCACCGATTAGTTACACTAATTGACACTACAAAATATTTGAATTATAACTCATATTCATCACTTTTAACTCTGATGTCTCACACATATCATTAACTGGATGAATATAAGCTGCTGGTATTATAGACTTAGGATCACTCACCACTTCTTCCCTTTCCTTAATTAGCAAACTTATAAAAGAAAAGATTTCAAAACAAACGAGGTGTAAACTGTAACTACTTATGTTGAGTATATATAACGAAATAAAAAGTAGAGAAAAGAAGCTAACCTCTTTCGATGTTTTGTAAATTTTGACAATGTAATTCCAATTGCAATTTTGAAAGAGATAAGACTATTAATCAAGAGGAACCATTCAAATATGACACCATAAACATATAAAGGAAGTGTAGTTTGGTCAAGTCTACAAGTCCAAATTTGTTTATTCAAGCATGTGACTTGTTCAAACAAAGTAAGGATCACATCAAAGATTACAATCTCCCATAACCGTTGATTCTCTTTTTTGTTTTTTCCTTTAGTGGAAAAAAGTTATGAAACCATATTGAGCTAAAAAAAACACAAAGAAACAAAGAAAGATTCGGAGAAGTCTAAAGATGAAGACTTCATACTGGAAGAGTTCTCTTATTGTGAGACGGCTAAGGAACTATGGGATTTAAAATGGTGTATGGAGATGTATCAAATCTCACACGGGTATTTGAGGTCAAGAAGACACTCAACAACCTTCATCAAGAAGATATGGAATTAAAGAAGCATTTTGGGAGATATAGGTCTCTCTTGGTCGAATTGGACATGCTTAGACCAAACACAATGGATCCAAATGTGATTCGGGAAAGAATGGAGCAAGATAATTTCTTTGGATTGCTCATGACTAGCGGTGTCAATGCAGGTTAGTCTGCCCCGTTTAACCCGCTGCGCTGCGGGCTCATCTTTTTAGCGGGTTGAGGCGGGCCACCCCACTTAAACCCACAACTCAAAATACCGGAGCCCTAACCCGTTCTGGTCTATAACCGCGGGTTTTATAGGTTGTTCGCGGGTTATCAATTATATATATACATAATTTTACGGTATTTATATTCATATCATTATATCCAATACAACCACATTAATACAAAATATATTATTAGTTCTATGAATCTTAGAATAAAATATGTTAACGATGCTGCTAGAATATTCATTTACAAAAATCTCCAATAAAAACAATAAAATGATGTAAAAAGTAACGTCAATAAAAACAAAATCATAAAACTAAAAGACAATTCATATGTCACTGTTGTAATAGGAATACTAAGTACATCACATGTCATATAAGATAACTCTTTAAAACGGGTAAAGTATTCTTTCAGAAATCTAATACCTTTAAACTTGGGAATTCAGCCATGTTTATGGGTGGTTCATCCAAATATACATCTAAAGGTGATTTTCCATGATCACCAATTTTCTGGAAGTAAAATGCATAAAAATCTTGTAACATTGTTTTCAGTTAAGAATTATAAGTTAGAAAAATAATATTAATTTGAATGATAGAGATAATTAGATATAAGTAAAAAACACTTACATTATATCCTTTTGGAGCACTTTCATAAGAAGTTTTGATTTGAGTTTTTGAAGAACCTACCGTTGAACAAATCTTGAGTTACTCTTATAACCTTAAAAAAGTTTATACATCCTCTTTCGTATATGCTCTAACTTTTGTTGACAAGTAGATGAATCTAGATTTGTGAAACAATATTCAAGAAGAGTGAATTTCATTCTCGGATCTAAAACAACAACAGCTATTGCAAGAATATCACTATAGTTTTCCTAGTATTTTTCAAACTTTCTTTTCATAACTTCAACCATGTCTTTGATAACATCATCATCTGAGTTTTGATGAAATCGCAACTAAGATTCAATCTTCCAAACCTGCATAAAATACAAGTTTGATGTGGAATATGTTGAGCCATGCACCAAATTTGTAATTTCTTGAAATGGCTTCAAGCATTCGCATATCAATTCTCTTCTCCTCCATTCTACAGTAGATGGAAAATGTTTATAACTAATATCTATCTCTTGAAAGTGACCTAATGCAAGTCGATGCTTGATAATTCTTTCAAGCATATCATAAGTAGAATTCCACTGTGTAGCAACATCCATAGCCAAACTAGCTTTTCTCGGAAGACCAATTGTTTCCACACAACTTTGAAACATTTTTTCACGAGATTTTGATGCCTTCACATATTTGATGTTATCTCTTATTTTTTGCAGAGCACCACCAATCACCATTAGTCTATTTTGGACAATAAGATTTAATATGTGTGCACAACATGTAATATGAAAAAATCTCCCTTATACAATAAATTTTTTTGCAGTTATCTCTTCAAAATAGTGTGCATACTATCATTGGAAGTTGCATTGCCCACAATACGAGAAAACAATTTTTTCTCTAGTCCCCATTCTTTTAATAATTCAATAATTTTCATGGATCTACACACCGGTATGAGAAGGTGGAAAATAAAATGATAGTACCTTGCAATTCAACTTTCAGTTATTATCAATGTAAGGAGTAGTGAGACAAATATATTCTTCGATAGTAATCGCTCACCAAAGATCAATAGTCAAACAAACTCTATTTCATATTTCTTGTAACTCGTCCTTGAGTTTATTTTCTTTCTTTCTTATAAAACTTGTAGACATCTACTGCAGCAGTGTTTCTACTCCAAAATTGAATTTCTGGGTTTGCATAATTAAAAACATTTATAATCTTCACATTCTCAACAACTGAGTATTGAAGATCATAATCGATTATAGCTATTGCAACCAACTCACGAAAAACACTTTGATCAAATTTTTTTTGCATTTTGTTTTCCTTCATAATTGATCATCATGGCACCCACATCATTATATCTAGGTTTTCTCTTACAAACCGCAACATAACGTTTCAAAGTTGAAGTTCTATTTTTGTGTAGATTAAACGGTATCTTTGATCACAGTGATGTACCTCATGTCTTCTTTACCCTCAGAGCCAGGTTCTCTAAAAATTGTGAAATTGTTCCAAACATTCGAATGAAAAATCTTTTACCTTGTCTACTTTTTTCTTGTGAAGGAGCAACATTATCCCTTTCTATTGGTTGTGATGGTTCAACATTATCGGTTGAACATGTGTCTAGAAAATCATTGTTTTTATCCATGTTTATTGTTTTTATCCATCTTCATAGGTTACTCAACAAAAAAAAAATGATACAAGTTCTTTGATCCAAACACAAACCGAACCTATGTGTTTAGAGAGGTAAAGTTCTTTGAGGAACAAGGTTATTATACCAATAAAGATTGGGACAACCTCAAATACATAGGCAAATTAACTTCAGATCAAGCAAGAAGCCTAAAGATACATTTTAGAGCATCTTGGCAACAATGACACTCAAAACCAAAATAGAACTCCAAGAGAGGTTCAATAAAATTCAATAAACAACGATAGGGAAACATTGCCCGAAAAGAACAAAATGTTGTCCATGAAGAAAACATTGATGTCCGAGAAAGATATCCACCTCCTCGAGATCAAGGTGAGCAATCTTCTCCTATGGAAAATGAAGTTTTTGTAGGGAAGGAAGAAGACATTATGGTTCACGCGGAAGAAAATGATGAAGATCATACTATGTCGGTTCTAAGGAGAAGGGAAAGACTTAGGAGTCATCCGGATAGTCTAATCAACAAGAGATTCTTGTAAAATGCCAATGTGGTTGCTCATCCAATACAAGTCGTGTGTTCACTATATATCTTACCCACCGAGCATCGAGTATTTTTTGAGAAAGTTGAAGCTAATTATGTTCCACAAAGCTATGAGGAGGCTCAAGCACATGAAAATTGGGATAATGTGGTCAAAGAGGAAGTAAGGGCAATGAGAAGAAATCATACATAGGATGAAAAAGATTTGCCACCGGCCAAACGATGTGCGAGCTCCAAGTGGGTGTTCTCAATTAAATACTAGAGCAATAGAGATATTGAAAGGTACAAGACAAGGCTTGTAGCATGATGCTTCACTCAACTATATGGAGAGGATTATAGAGATATATTTTAGAATTATATTTTATGTATTTTTATATTTATTACTAGTTTGATTAAAAAGATTTTCTATTAAGTATGGTTATTTGTATTTTAGAATTAAAAAAATTATCAAAACAATATATTATAAATTATAAAGTAAGATAATATAAAAGTTGAAGGACTTTTTAATAAATAAAAAACTTAACCTCCAAAATAGAGATTAGAAGGGAAATACTCCATATTTGTAGATAAAAATGACATTCTATTTTGGAGTTGTAGAGATTGTAGAGAATTTTACTCTAAAATGGCGTTTGAAGTGAGATTTGGGGTAGGAATGGAGATACCCTTATAGAAATATTTCATTTTGGAGTAAATAAATAGAGTAATATATTGGAGATGCCCTTAGTAACAAGTTTTTAAGGGGGAATGGTTGCAACAATTGAGTAAACGTGGAAACATGACCTAAATGTTTTTAGTGCAAATGACATGGTTTATTGGTTATTTAAAGTTTTTTTCCCAAAAGATAAAATATTAAAATTAGGATAGTTGTTCAGAGTTTACAATCGCAGAAATCAAAATTGAAGAGAAAGGGATAATTGGAGAAGGAGACACGATTGCTCTGAAAGAGGTAAATTCCTTCGCCATGCGAGCAAGCGAATCAACAACCTTGTTTCCACTCCTTGGGATATAATCAATCGAGAATACCGAAAATCAGATCTCGCTTTGTGAATAGCCTGACCGTAAACTTCAAGAGAGGTCCATCGATTGTCTGCCTTGATTCCCGTTACGAGATCTTTGCAGTCGGTTTCGAAGGAGACTTGGTATAACCCAAACTTTTGGCTTCCATGATGGCCCATGAGCTCCGGTGTGTTTTCCTCCCCAGAATATCAAACTCCCTATATGGTTACGGAGGATCCAGCCTACAGTACTATAGAGACCTGACAGCCAAGATCCGTCTATATTGCATTTCAGCATACCTTCAATTGGGGGTTTCTAGGTCTGGAGTGTGTGACTATCATGTTGAGTTCGAGAGACAATATTTTATTGATCATATATTGTGGCAGCTTGGTGGTTTTTGCACTTTCCCCATTCTTCTACCTCCTCATAAATTTCCTGATGATTTGTGGAGTTTCGATTTGGTTACCGTGAAAGATTAAATTGTTTTGTTCCTTCCATAAACGCCATAGCAACCATGGGAATCTGATATTGTTTTTCCTCGTTTTTGGATCTTACACAGGGAAAAGCAAAAGTTTAGATTTGGTGTACAAGGATTCGGTAAATTGGCCTCCTCCCGCTTTTGGAATTCTCGTCAGCGCTTATACAAGTCTCACAAATGGACATTGGGAAAATGTATGGTTTATGGTTTCTTCCGCATATTCGCATACTTGGCATTATATATCTTGAGTCAGTTTCTTGTTTCTCATATTCACAACAATTGCTAGTGGATTCGTGATCATCCTCCATTAGAAGTGTTTGATCTTAGGCATCGTGTATGTTGTCCAAATTGCCTCATTAGTGGATTAAAGTTTGGACCTTACACTCTTTGATTAATGAGATCCATGTGCCTTTGTATTTGTACTCTCGATCTCACAGCATACATGCCATCTTTTCTAGACACCCTAAAATAATGTTATGGTGTGAATCTCGAACCCGGTTTTACTAGGTTGATGAGGGGTTAGTCGGCTTCTTCTACCATAGCTTTTATCTTGTCCATATTCCATTGATTTGTGCAAGGGTATATGAATGAACTAGCCGTTTTCTTTGTCTGCCTTGTTCATGTTTTTCTGTGTGGTGGTCTTTACGGCTTGCATGGGAGACAAGGCTCATCCTAGAAGGATGCTGTCTGGCCCGATCCAATGCCCTTTTGGATACCTTTTACAATGATTGGGAGGACTGAGAAAATATTGCGCCATACATAGGAAGGTTGTGTGCCTTTTTTAGCTTGCAGTATGGATCTTTGCGTGAAATATTTGTTGCCTAGAACTTGTGTAATTAGCAGGAGATTTGGATTGTAAAACATTCTCCAAATTTGCTTGGCCAAGAGAATAGAGTTGAAATAATTCAGGTCTCGAAATCCAAGTCCTCTTTCGTTTTGATTTGCTTACTTTGGGCCAAGCATGCCAATGTAATCCACGATTAGCATTGTCTTTATTCCACCAATAATCTAACATAGCTTTTGTTATAGTTTTACAGGTTGTCTTAGATATCCGAAACCATGACATAGTGTAAGTTGGGAGAGCAAATACTACTGCTTTGAGTAGCACCTCCTTTCCACTTAATGAGAGAAAACGGTTATGCCATTCTCTTATCCTTTTAATTGTTGTCTCTTTCAGGTACATTAACACTTGAGTTTTGGGCCTCGCTATTTGTTTTGGTAGCCCAAGGTATAAGCCTTCACCTGTCTCCTATGTAATTTGCGTGATTAGTTGAATGCTTTTCCTTTTGGCCATTACTACTTGTTTTCCGAAGGTAATGCAGGATTTTTTATGATAGATGGTTTGACCTGATAAACGATTGTATGTGAATTGATGTCACCTCTTCCTCTTTAGCTCTGCAGAACAACAGGATGCCATCTGCAAGAAAAAAAGTGAGATATTGATGGTGAGTGTCTAGCTATTTTAATACCCGTGATTTCCTGTTTTGCTTCTGCATTCTTAAGCAAATGTGTTAGAAATTCATCGCCCATTATGAAGAGGAAAGGAGATAAAGGATCCTCTTGCCTAATGCCCCTTGAGGGAGTGATAATACCATATGGTGTACCGTTTATTAACACCTTATAGGAAATCGTTGTAATGCAACCCATGATCAAATTCCACTATTTGTTAGAAAATCCCCAAATCTGCATACCCTCGTCTATATAGTTTCATTCTAGCTTGTCAAAAGTCTTAGATATATCTCTCTTGAGAGCTAGAAAAATTTGTGATATTCGAACACTTGTGTGTAAAGCATGGGTGACTTCATGCCCTATAATGATGTCGTCGGTAATTGTTCGTCCTTTTCCAAATCCCGACTATGTTTCTGAAATGATTTGTGGCATGAGATCATCTCCAAGGATGCACCAAAACACCAAATTTGATGCAACATCTTCTCCAACGATGCACTATTTTTTGCACTAAAAGTTAATTTTTAGTGCAACGTGAATAGTGATGCACCAAATTTGGTGCAACACTATTCATTGAGCTAAACTTTTTTTGTTTTTTTTTATTTTTAATTTAATAATATAAGTGAAAAACTGTATAATAATTTATTCTTTCATTTATAGTAATTTAAAATATTAATTTTAATTATCATTATTATTTTTAAATATCTAAATTTGAAGAAAATTAATAAAGACTAAATATTTATATTAAAATTCAATTGAAATACTTGAAACATGAAAAACAAATTACAAAGATAAATTTAAACAAAGATAAAAGCATAATAAAAATCTAAACAATAATTTAATATCCGGGAAAATTACTTCTGTTAAAACTATTATTATATGGAATAAAATATTTTTGGTCACTTGGTGATATTTCCTCTTCACCTTGAGATTGTTGGTCTTAGAATATATGCTTCTAGAACATGTGTTTCTTGAACTGTTCTCTTTGAACTTGGTTTCTTTGATCATGAGAAGCTCGATATTGGGAACCTTGATATAATCGGCTTTGAGAACCTTCTTTGTGTTCTTCATATTGGTTTGGTGGCGTTCGTCTTCCTATAATGATTGCTCTTTCATTTTCAATATATGCATGACATGTTGGATCAGTTATAGCATCCAAATCCACAAATAATATATTACGCTCGTGTTTTGTTCTTTGCATTTCGACCTTCTGTTTTTGAAGTTCATTTCTTTCAGATGCACCTTTAGTAATAGGTTGATAAGCTTATCATTTTGCTCCAACAATTTTTTAAATTGTTGTTTTCTCTTTGCTTTTTTATACCCATAGGTCTCTGAGATAAATTAGTAGTGGCTTCTTCACTATCGATATTTAAATTGAATGAATTTGTACCAAGGGATGGAGATGACTCATCTTGGCATGATGGAGATGACATAACATCATAGCCTCCTTCTTCGTTAACAGTTGTTCGAGACAGGGGCGGATCCAGAAACTTTTTTTACCGGGGGCACAAAATTTATTATAAAAACAATAACAAAAAAAATTACTATTTAATTATAAAAAAATGAATGATATACTAAAACTGAATAATGTTTTATAGTTGAACTCTACGTTCACTCATTGTTTGAAATCTATTTATCACTTTTTCGTTCGTAATAGATTCAAACAAATCTTTNTATTAATTTTAATTATCATTATTATTTTTAAATATCTAAATTTGAAGAAAATTAATAAAGACTAAATATTTATATTAAAATTCAATTGAAATACTTGAAACATGAAAAACAAATTACAAAGATAAATTTAAACAAAGATAAAAGCATAATAAAAATCTAAACAATAATTTAATATCCGGGAAAATTACTTCTGTTAAAACTATTATTATATGGAATAAAATATTTTTGGTCACTTGGTGATATTTCCTCTTCACCTTGAGATTGTTGGTCTTAGAATATATGCTTCTAGAACATGTGTTTCTTGAACTGTTCTCTTTGAACTTGGTTTCTTTGATCATGAGAAGCTCGATATTGGGAACCTTGATATAATCGGCTTTGAGAACCTTCTTTGTGTTCTTCATATTGGTTTGGTGGCGTTCGTCTTCCTATAATGATTGCTCTTTCATTTTCAATATATGCATGACATGTTGGATCAGTTATAGCATCCAAATCCACAAATAATATATTACGCTCGTGTTTTGTTCTTTGCATTTCGACCTTCTGTTTTTGAAGTTCATTTCTTTCAGATGCACCTTTAGTAATAGGTTGATAAGCTTATCATTTTGCTCCAACAATTTTTTAAATTGTTGTTTTCTCTTTGCTTTTTTATACCCATAGGTCTCTGAGATAAATTAGTAGTGGCTTCTTCACTATCGATATTTAAATTGAATGAATTTGTACCAAGGGATGGAGATGACTCATCTTGGCATGATGGAGATGACATAACATCATAGCCTCCTTCTTCGTTAACAGTTGTTCGAGACAGGGGCGGATCCAGAAACTTTTTTTACCGGGGGCACAAAATTTATTATAAAAACAATAACAAAAAAAATTACTATTTAATTATAAAAAAATGAATGATATACTAAAACTGAATAATGTTTTATAGTTGAACTCTACGTTCACTCATTGTTTGAAATCTATTTATCACTTTTTCGTTCGTAATAGATTCAAACAAATCTTTTTCAATGTAGCAAACCAAACAATCATTTAGAAATTGATCTCCCATTCGGTTATGTAAGACTGATTTCACCAATTTCATTGCTGAAAAACACCTTTCAACACTTGCAGTACCGACTGGTAAAGTTAATACTATCTTGAGAAATCTATAAACCAAAGGATGTGCCATATGTTTTTTTGTTTGCACCATCAAACGAGCAAGATCACCAAGATTCCGTAAATCTTTAAACTGATTATCTTCTCGTACATTGTCGATGTAGATTCCAAGTTATTGTTCAAGAGATAAATACTCTGTAGCACTAAAGTCGTTCGGATAAAACTGAGCCAATCTCACCAATTTTGCCATGTCAAATCCAGAAAAAGAATCAATAGGACTTAGTGAAGCCATATAAGTCAGCAATTCAGTATTTACCTCACTAAAACGATCATTAAACTCCTGAAGCTGCAAATCTAGAACAGTATAAAAACAATTAGCCTTATAATGATGCAAATTGCTTATGCCAGTTTTTTTCTTTGGTCGTTTTGAGTCAACATAATCTTCTTCCATCACGAGAATTTCAGCATTATATTTTTCACAAAAAGAAGTTACTTTACCAATAAGAGAATCTCATCCATTATCTCTAAGTTTTGAAGTTCTCTCTTTGTAGATTCTACAAGTGACATAGCGTTCAAAATATCCTGATATTTCCTTTGTAGAGCCATAGACAAATTCTCAGTTAGTCCCAAAATAAGTAACATCAATTGCATATAAAATGTATGAAAGTATTTGAGAAGACCATGTGCTTGACGTCTTTTTTAATCTTCAATACCATCATTTTGGATGCACTCAAGGACTGCAATTACAGAAGGAAACAACTCAACCAAACGCAGCAATGTTTTATAATGAGAACCCCATCGAGTGTTTCCTGGTCTTTGAAGAGAAAGTTCTTGATTCAATCCACTTCCAGTTGTAATGTTACCAATATTGACTCCTTCCTCTATTTGTTTCCGATGATTTTCTCGAATCATATCTTTACGTTTGCAAGAGGCTCCAACAACATTCAACAATGTAGAAGTCATATCAAAGAAATCACCAATCTCAAAGTGTTTTTTCACAACAGCTACTACAACCAATTGAAGTTGATGAGCAAAACAATAGACATAATATGCTGATTTTTTTTCCCTAGAAATCAATGATCGTAATCCGTTAAATTCACCTTTCATATTACTTACCCCATCATAACCTTGTCCTCGCACTTTTTTTAAGCTTAATCCATATTTTCCAAACACATCATCAATAGCACACTTCAAAGATAATGAAGTTGTTTCTTTCACATGAATAAGTTGAATAAATCTTTCTTTGATTGTTCCGCTTTTATCAACAAATCAGAAAACAAGAGCCATTTGCTCTTTATTAGAAACATCAGTAGACTCATCTACTAATAATCCAAACACGTCATGATCATTCTCTTCTATAATAGATTTCACTACCTCTTCTGAAAAAGAATGCACAATATCTTTTTTATCAATGGCGAAACCATCTAGTTATTTCCCGGAGCATTCTTCAAAACAACTTTACTTATTTCATCATTATGGTTTGCAGTGTATCTGACAAGTTCTAAAAAATTTCCTCTGTTTGAAGACTCTTCTGTTTCATCATGACCACGAAAAGATAATCCTTGTTGTAACAAATATCTTGAAGCATCAATTGAAGTATTTAATCGAATACGATACTCATTCTTTACCACATCATCTTGTTTATGCAGAGCATGTAAAATAGATTGACTTTGATTCATCAAATCATCACATCTTTTGGCAGCATTATTATGAAAGCTATTAATTTCACCTATGTGCAAAAGCAATCTCTCGGGCTTATTCCAGCTAGAAAACCCATCTATCACAAATGCATCATTTCCTTCGTCTCTAAATAAATAACAACACAAACAAAAGGCTTTATCTTTTGACACACTATATTCTAACCAAGTACCATACTGATCAAACCAAGCTGGATTAAATCGTCTCAATTTATTGTCTATAAATTTTCTTGGAAAATCATGACCAGATGGTTGACATAGACCTTTAATTAGATATTTTCGTCTTACTTCGTCTCCTTGATTTGGATGATAAACCGGTATTTTTTTCCTTATAGCATGATGACTAGGCAAATCATCTATATCACACTCTGATATTGCAGACTTTGTTTTAAAATATCGTTCCATCTACAAAACATTAAAATTTAGTATCAATGTTCATATTAAAATATAATATTAATTAACATAAGAAAACATTAGTATTAATCTGTCGAATATATATAATAACAATAAGTGAATTACTAAAAAAAATAATATAAAATTTTCCAATATATTTAAACAAAGTCGTACAAGGTTTTTTATAAAATAATAATAACAAATAGAATAAATAAATGTTGTAAAAAAATAGAATAAATAAATAATATATAAAATAATTACGGGAGAATAACCTAATAAAAAATAATATAGGATAAATAATAATGAAACAAGATAAATTAATAGACAATTATATAATAACCAAAAAAACTTTATCAAAACCCTTTCAAATATATATAACTAGCATAAGCGGAAAAAAAAATATAATTGGCATAGGATTTTCCGATTATATATAACAAATTATCGAGAAGTTAAAAATCATAAGAAAAAAATAACTATAAATATAATACTTACATGTTTTTAGGACAAAAAGAAACACACTTTTTATTAAAAAAATATCAAAAAGAGAAAAAATTAGTTTGAATGTAGTTTGAAACTTTGAATTGTAATAATTCAAACATGTATATACTATATATATATATATAATAACGAGTTTCCATTTTTTTTAAATCAAAAAAATAAGTCAATAATTATTTTCCATATTGTAAATATTTTATTTAAGTCAATCTTTCTTTAAAAGATATTTTAAAGAATATTTATAAAAATGACATTTTTTAAATATGGATATAATTATTTTTAAAAAAGAAATAATATTTAGAATGGGGGCACAATTACGTTAAAAGATAAAAAAGAGTGGGGGCACAATGGATTTTTTAGTGGGTGTCTAATATAATACTTAGTGTAATTAATCCAAAAAAAATTTACAAAGAAAAAAAAAATCTGCGGGGGCCCAAGCACCCACTCCCTATGCCTTGTATCCGCCCCTGGTTCTAGAAGTATAGCTATTTGAAAATTTATAATACCTTTAAGGATACACCAAACATGAGCAAATTTGAATTTTTTGTATTTGTTATCTTGTGCTAATAACATCTTTGCTTAGATTAACTGACTTAACATTGAAAAGAGTTAATGCATAATCAAAAAATAAATGATCCAAGTATATATACACACTTACAATGTCTTGCCCGGAAGCACCGCTAGGATTCTTGTTTTCAATTTGGTTAATGCATCATATTAACTTGGAGATTGCAGTAAGAAGTGTTGACATTCTAGCGCAGAAAGATCTTTTTGGTTTTGGCTCAATATGAGAAATCTCAGTTTTTCATACTCAGTTTGAACTTTTGTCCAAAGCTGATCTTTTGATTGGTTTATTCCTATGATAGGATTTTGTGAAACGTCAAGATATACATGACATAAGTGCATATCTTTTTCAATTGAATATCAGGATGAACGACTTCCAGCCATTTTAAAAGAATCCTTTAAGTGGTAAGAAAATTAGTTGAAAGTATGTGATTGTTCAAAGCATGGTATATGTTTATATAGACATTTATTTGCATATTTCAAAAAATATGATAATTGAACGGTTAGATCTTAGTCAAAGAGATCCAGTGGCTTAGATTTATTGGCATGTTCAAAGAATGTGATAATTGAAAAATTACATGAAGTGACTAATCAAAGCAACGGTTAGATTTTTGTGAAAGAAATCCAATGGCTTTGATTTATTTGCACATTTCAAAGAATGTGATAATTGAAGAAACAGATGAAGTGGATAATCAATGCAGGGGTTAGATCTTCATCAAAGAGCTATAGAAATAAATTTTGTATTTCGCATGTTGGCATATGGTTTACCAGCGGATTCCACTGATGAGTATATCAGAATATAGGAGTCTACAGCTGTAGAAAGTTTGAAATGATTTTGTCGTGCTATTGTCGAGGTGTTTGGCAGTCATTATCTTCGATCACCTGACGTTATTGATGTTGCACGTCTACTCCATATTGGTGAGAGCCGCGGATTTGAAGATATGTTGGGTAGTTTAGACTATATGCATTGGAAATGGAAAAATTTTCAACCGGCTTGGGGAGGACAATATGCTGGTCGTATTAGATCACCCACTATTATTCTAGAGGTGGTGGTTGATTATGATCTTTGGATCTGACACGCTTTTTTTGGTCTACCATGATCTAACAATGATATTAATGTGTTTGAAGCCTCTCATTTCGTTAATCTAGGTAAAGGAACTACTCTACTAGGTAATTATGTTATGAATGGAAAAACAATAATATGGTTTATTATCGAACTGATGGCATATATCCAAAATGATCTACTCTTGTTCAAACAATTTATGATACACGAGGTCTCAAAAGAAATTATTTGCGAAAAAACAAGCATCTAGAAAGACGTGGAACGTGCATTTGGAGTATTGCAATCAAGATTTGCAATTGTTTTCGGACCAACACGCTTGTGGATTAATAAAGTGTTGCATGATATAATGACAACGTGTATCATCATGCATAATATGATCATAGAGAACAAACACACAATGTGGATGTTGTAATTGAAGAAATAGCCGAAGTCCCAATCGTAGAAGTTGAGATGGCGTGTTTAGATGATGTTTGATTTCAATAATTTTTAGCTCGAAATAGACAAATCAAGAACCGAGAAGTTCATATTGAAATTCAAAATGCTTTAATCAAACACATGTGGTCCGAATATACTAATTCTGAAAATTAGTATAATGCAATTTTATCCTAGAATTTCTAATTTATCGAATGTAATATTATTTTAATTAATTATTATCACGTCTTAGAAATAATTAGTATTATCAAAACTATTAAAACTTTAAAATAAACTTAAATTCAATAATATAATTATAATAAAAAAAATAAGTGCAAAATTTAGTGTGATGGTTGGAAATGACAAATAAAATTTTGTACCAAATAATTAAATTTGGTGCAATTTTAACACCAAATTTGGTGCAAGGGTTGAAGATGTCATGAGAGATTGTAATTTGTTAGCTAGGAATTTGTATGATGTATTGCATAGGTTGATCGGTTGGAAGTCCTCTAAACTTCGTGACTGCTGCTTTTTTGGTATGAGACAGATCTCTGTCATATTGATGGTTGATATCATTTTACCATCTCTGATATAATTGTTGACCATTTCGCAGAGAGAGGATCCAATCTCATCCAAAAAATGCTTAAAGAAGAAGCCATTCATGCATCGGGGGCTGAGATTTTGCCCGGGTTCATACCAAACACTATACCTTTTAATTCCTCCATTGTAGCCAGTTGAGTGAGAGCTTTATTTTGTAGTGGTGTGACCCTTAGAGCATAAGGTCCCCAATATGAAAGATCACAGGTAGTTGAATGCTTGCAACTGCTCCCATTTCTTCATCTTCATACCCTTCTTGACCTTGTTCATCTATGAATCCTCCTACTATGTTGTGTAGCCTTCGGTTCTTTGTGGTACCATGGAAGAATTTAGTGTTCTTGTCACCTTCCTTAAGCCATTGGATTCAACTTTTCTGCAGCAAAAAAAACCTTTTCTTTTTGTATATTCCTTTTGTAGTTGTTGTTTCAGTGAGTTGAGTTCTTGGTAGTTGAATGTATCCTAATGAGTCATGTTATTTATTGTCTTCTATAGTTGTTTGATTCGAAGCCCTAAATTTTGTTTTGTCCTTTTTTTCCATCTTGAGATCGCATTTCTGCATAATCTAATATGTTATGCTAGACAACCCCTTTTTGTGTCGTGGATGGTTGTGTCACCCCGCCATAGCTACTGACTTGAAATCATATGAATGCATCCATCCCTTATCATATTTAAATATGGAGTTTTGATAATATCAGATTCTCGGATATGGATCAATAGTGGACTATGATCAGAAGCAACGCGCGACAGATAAACCAAATAAGTCTTGGGGAAAGTATTCATCCAATCACCATTTGTTAGGACTTTGTCCAGACGGCAGTGCACCACATTGGTCTCTCTAAGTCTAACCCATGACAGAGGGTTCCTTTGGTGATTTAAGTCATGTAACCTACACGCTGACAACATGGTGTTGAAAGGTATGAAGGAGTTGGCAGCTCTCCTAATGCCTTTTTTTTTGTGTTATCTTTTAATTCATTGAATCACCCCACATCACCCATGAATCTCTTTTGGTATGTCCTAGTCTAATAAGCTCTTCACAAACTTCCTCTCTTTTTAATCTAGTTGGGTTCCCATAGACTCGTGTTAGATGTAAGGTGTAACATTTTCACTGTATGTCTGCGTTTATGAGGTTTTTATTGGCTTTGCGTACATGCGCTTGAATATTGTATGTCCATAATAGAGCTAATCCTCCGCTCTTGCCTTCCGGCTCCACCCTGTGTATCCCCTGAAATCCTAAATGTCTTGCTAGTTTTTTCATGTAAACATATGTGTTTTTTCTCTCGGATAGGAACATAACTTCTGGGCGATACCGACCTCGTATATCCCTTAAGTGTTAAACTGTCGGGAGGTTCCTCGCACCTTGACAGTTCCAACCTATTGTTTCATTGGAATTCGCGTGGTTTAAAGTTTTCTATGAACCCTTTAGTATACAGTGAACTGTTGTTGTGAATTACTTGTGTTTCTAGCTAGTCAGTTAGTATAGCAATTTGACTGTCTATTGTCCTATCTGGTGTAGTAGAAGGTGTGACCGGCGTAGTTATTGGTTCAGCCTCCGACGGCATCTATATTTCTTGTTGGGTACTCTTCTTGTCAGATATGGGGACTAAGCTAGAAGTCCCCTAATTCCCTTCTCCCTAGCCTTCTTCAGGTGTGTTATCATTTTGTGGCTACTGGGTGGATTTTTATTTGAGGATTCATATTCATGAGTTGTATTCTTGTTCTTTGGGGGATAGGATGGAGCTATTGCTTGCGGACTCGATCTAAGCCTTTTCTAGGTATATTCGTTTTGCATCTCACCATATTCCAACCATCCAAGTATGTGTTTCTCTTTTTGGGTTGGAGTAGTGGCACTACTACTCTAGCTTTCTGCTTTTCCATACTTTCCCTGTTGTGAAGGATTGTCGTTGTGTGTTGCTCTTTTATCCACAGCGGAAATTCTTTTATTTAAAATTAACCTTATTATAGTACACAATTATGATGATAATTAAACATGTCAATTTCATTCACCAATCATCTATCATACGTGTATGCCTATATAATTAACTATAATTTGTAAATAACCATCATGCATATATTCTAAGTGTAATAAGTTTACTATAAGCTTTCTTATTTATGTTTTATAAAACCTTGACAGTACATGTATATATATTATAAGCGCATATACATATATACTAAAACAATATAATGCATATATGTATATGCTTACGCTTACGTGTAGCCAATTATAATATATTTTCTTTTTATGTATTTTATTTTAATATATTATAATATAATCTGCACGATTTACTTATTAAAACTATATATATGCCATATGCTTACGCTTACGAGTATAGATATAGTCTTACAATATACTTTTCTTATATTTAATATTATTGTATTTTAATGAATCGCATGTCTATATTTTATATTAAATTTTAACCATTAGTTAAATATAATAATTTAATAGATATATTAATATTTAATTAATAATACATATGAACCCCTAATTAAAACAATACGTATATCGCTTTGTCGTAAGCCGTAAGCGGTCGTAAGCCGTAAACGACTTTTAACACATGTTGTAAGCAATTATTCTAACACAAGATCACTTCATAAACAATTCAACATGCCGTTATGGATTTAGACAAAATTCAACATGTCATGACTTAATTTCAACACAAACACAATCATGCTTTAAACAATTCAAACATGTGATGTTAATTAATACGTTTTAATGTGGTGAACTAATAGATCTAGAGTTAGGCTCTAATACCAATTGTAAATATTTTCTATGAAAATGACTTCTATTATTTATGAAATCATCTAGATCTAATTAATCAACCAATATTTAGGACTAAGAGGACTAACCATAATCTATAGTTTTGAGAAATCTAAAACGATTCTAGATCTGACTTCTCCACCCTTTAACATTTTCCTTAAGCGGCTTCTATTCGATGGAGCAGAGAACGTCCTAAACCCTAGTTTCTTTGATTGTGTTTTGTCGTTTTTATTTTTCATGTGGTAGAATAACGCTTTTATAAACAAAAAAAATAACCACCAATATTTAATCTAGAGAAAATTTAAGTAAGTGATTATTATTTTTATCTCTTATATTAATTGATAATTACCTTTACTAATAATTATCTCCAAGAGATAATTATCCCTATAATATAATTATCCATATATATTATATAACCTACCACATATACACATTAAGGGTATACTATAAGTTATAATAGGTAAAGGCGGAGGGTTATCGATAAACTCATATTCTAACTCCTTAACTGAAACTGAACCATCACAGTATCGACTTTAATGTTAGAATCGATATTAGAATAAACTTGACCCTTGCAATTAAAACCGAATATATACACATAGGTCAAATTAATATCTTACAAGGAGTGTGTCCACATGCATAACTACTCAGAGGCGAACGTACTCTACTAAGTGGAAGTTTTGTGCATGCAGAATCACCCGTTCAATAACTCCCAGATGATTGTCCAGCGAAGTAACAGTTTCCTTTGTAGAAGGTGAACTCGGATGCATCAGACTCGTATCCAGAAGCTGATGGAGTTGAGATAATCTTTGGGAGGATTGGGTGTTCATCTTTCAACAACTATCATCCAGTTCATGAAGAACCAAGGTCCCTCCCTGAGTAGGTAGGCTACATCCTTTTCATCTTGGAGTAGGAACTGTATGGTATTTTCAGCAATACCTCGTCCTCTTATCTACCTTCTAGTCTTCATATTACTGGCATGTCTCTCAGCGCTCCAACTACTTTTTTGCAATGAGGGGTTTAGTAGTTTAACAACTACGTTTCTTTTGTTTATTTCCTTGGCTCTTGGGTTAATGGGGACTTCAATGCCGAGGGGATCAGCTTCTTCGGTTGTACCATATTCTATAAGATCGGCATGAATATCTACGGTTTTTCGGTTCCTGTTTCGTTTGTTATCGTGCTCTCTTTTGTCTTTCTTGGTTGAGTGTTCTATATTGTTGTGTAAAGAACTAATCTGAGTTACTGATATCTTATTTTCTTGCTATCTGTCTAAAGTGCGCTTCTTGTTAAGATTCTTTAACGTTTAACTTTCTGTAGCTTTTGTGTTTTCCTCTTGTCGTAAAAGGGAGGAACGCGAGAAAGTAATCCAAGATGGAATGTCCCATGTGTAGGCTTTCTATTGAGGTTGTCTCCGTTAAGAAACAACATTCAAAGGAGATTGATCTATGGTCGGCGGTGCTCCCTTGCAAGGAACAAGTGCACGGACAAAAGCATTTGTTGCCCTTTGGCTATTTAAAGTTTAGGCGCTAAATATTTAATATTCTTATTTATTTATAGAAAATTTAATTCGCTTGGGGAATTATGAAATTGCATTAGATTCAGTTGAAAAGTTTTTAGAATCAAATCATAATTTCGTGGAAGTTGAATGGTTTAATAATTTTTTTTTTAATTTTTTTTAATTAATTTTGAATAATTAATTTCAATTCTCAATCGATTATAAATTACAAATATAATAAATACAAAAATTCAGTTATTCATAAAACTTAAATTTAATTTTGTAAAAGAATTTATAAATTTAGAAGAGAACTAAAACGTAATTTGACAAACCTCACAATGAATGTACAAACCTAATTCAAATTTTGTAAAAAAAAATTAAATTTAGAACCAAAAACACATGTAATTCGATGAAAAATTAGGATTGGAGCCAAAATTTCATCATTAAATAGTAAAATCATATTGATCAATTTGGTTATAAATAGAGATAGATACATACAATATGTTCTAAAAACATTCAAGAGTTTCATTGTTTTTTTATTTAAATTACCCATCGAAAATAATGAAAACACATTTTTAGATTTAAATAAAAGTCCAACAAATTCAAGAGATGGTGATGAGGTACAAAAGTACGATAATATAGACCAAGATCATATTCCGTTAGAAATTGATTTGAGTAATCCATTTGATGAAGAAGAAGATTTCTCTCCGACTAATGGTAATTTATTATTTTTATTATTATTATATTATTATTATTATCATTATTATATGATTATAATTATTATTATATTACTATTATTATTATTATTGTATTATTAAAAAAATAAC
>KE151373.1:112731-134825 GCA_000411095.1 Aethionema arabicum
CACTTTTAAAATTAATAATTTAAATTAAATTAATTTGTTATTGAATCAGCGTTGATTCATATTTCTATAAAATTTTAAATATTAGATATAAAAAAAAGTTCATATTATTTATTTAAAAAATGATTTCGTGATTTCCATAATTGAATCTATGTCTTCAGCTTTTTTTATTTATCAAGTCGTTAATTTTGATTGTAAATATTTTCCAGGTTTTTCCATCTCAAGAGATGATGATATAGAAGAGTATGATAACATAAAAGACGATTATATTTCCTTCCAAAATGATTTCAAAACCTATTTAAGGAAGAAGAAGAATTTTCTCTCCAACGATAATTATCATATTACTAAAAATTTACTAGAGAAACTTTTAAAATTAGTTATCTAATATAATTTAAAAATTTATATTGGTTTGTTTTTAATAATTAATCATTGGTTTTAGATAATTTAACTTATTACCATCATATTGGTATATAATTAATCGATGATTTTAGATTTTTTTTTTCATTATCAAAACATAAATAAAATCAATATGAATTTCTATCTTCGTTTTTTTTCTTCTAATTTAAATATGTATAATAAGAAAAACTAATGGCACAACACAAGATCAACAAGAAGTTCAAACTTTAAATAAGGAAATGCCAAATGAAGAAAGAATGAAAATTTACTTCGCTTTGTTGACAAAAAGTGTTCATGGAAAATTAGAGAAAAATAGTACGATAGAAATCTCTAATATATTCTCAGTCTCTAGACAAACGGTACAAAGAATTTGGTGATGCACAAAAAATACTCTTAGTGATGAAATAGTTGATATATCACATCTTAGGAAAGGAAAATGTGGTCGAAAGAAAACTCAGTTACACCTCGCTCGAATTGTTGATATCTCACTTCATCGTCGCACAACAATTAGATCACTAGCGTCATCTTTGGATGCAAATTTCTCGACATTGTCTTGACGCGTAAAAGAAGGTTTAATCGAATGACATTATAATGCCATCAAACCACATTTAAAAGAAGATAACATGAAAGCTCGAATGCAGTTTTGTTTATCTATGCTTGATATGAGTACTAGTTTTCCAAAATTGAAAGTATGTACAATGTTGTGCATATCGACAAAAAATGGTTCTATCTCAGTAAAAAAAATAATTACTACATGCATCCTGCTGAGGAAGAACCATTGGGCACATGTCAGAATCAGAACTACATAACAAAAGTTATGTTTCTAGCTGTCATGGCTCACCCAAAATTTGACGAGAAACAAAACACTCTCTAGAAAAATATGACATTTTTCCTTTATTACAATGCAACCAGCTCAACGCCGAAGTAAAAATCGAGTAGCACGGAGTTTAGAGTACTTAACTGAAAAAATTCTACCGAATATCTAAGAAAAAAGGTCAAAAGAGGATTTCGGAAAAACTATATTTATTCAACAAGATAATGCGAAACACACGTTGACACAAAAGATGTAGAATTTCGAGCAGCTAGTTCGCAACAAGGTTTGATAACCACCCAATTCCCTAGATTTAAATATTTTAGATCTTGGATTTTTTTCGTGCTATTCAATCTCTACAACACAAGGTGTGTCCGAAAACAATTGAAAAATTTGTTGTTGCGGTGAAAATTAATATCAGTTGATGAATATCTTACACAACAGGTTAACCGAATTTTTTAACTTTACAATCATGCATGCAAGATATCATAAAAGTACAGTACGAGGGTCAAACAAATACAAAATTCAACAGTAGAAAAAAAAATACGCTAGAAAGAGAAGGTCGGCTCTCAATGCAAATCACTTGTGATCGGATCCTAACCTGCGATATAATAAATTATTTGTGATTTTTTTTACGTTATGTTACCTTAATATTGTAATCACAATGATCATTATTTTTTGTATTGTTGTTTTTGTTACAATTTTTGTTGTGTTTAAACAATTGTCAATGCATTTGTTATCATTATTTTTAGTACAAAAGTTTGTTATAGTCATTTAATACTCTTTTTTTACATCTATGGACCACAAATTGGTCTCATTAACTGTATGAGCCACAAGCCGATCCCATTAGCTGAAACAGAAATTAAATGCAGCTTTCCGTTGTTTGGTGGGTTTGAGCCATGGGTGCCAGAGACTCAGAGGGTAGTCACTTACCAACTAGATTACCTTGCTCCGACATTTTTTTTAATATTCTTGTAGTTAAATTGTTTAATACTTGTATTTTATTATTACACTAGAACCAACACAAATTAATACTCGATAAATTAATAATCACAATAAATTAATAAATTATTCTGGTCACGAGTTGGACCGGTGTAAAAATTGATTAGATTTAATAAAATAATAAGATAATATCATTTTTTGAAATCTCTATGTAAATTTAGTCCCAATAATATCATAAATTAATAAATATGAATTATGTATATATATATATATATAAATCTAAGACAAGTTAGTAAAATAAGACTCCAATGTTGTTTGTTTCTTCTTGAAGTTGAAAGCTCGTTGGAGTTCATCTCTAATCTTCTTAATTGCATCAAAAACTTCTGGTGTTGTCTTCCCAGTCTGCATCCAAAAATTGTGAAGAGTTTTAGACGCAATAATAGCTTCCTTACGGGTAACCTTTTCTAAAGGTGTTATTGTCTCTTCCTCAACTTCATCATCAACATAAGTCATATTAGTCACAATATTTTCTAAACTTTGAACTTCTGAACACATGTTATTTTTAGTCGAGTAAGCTATTGACATCCATTTCATTCCTATAACTAAGGTTATTAATCAGAACTTCAAGTTCATGAATATGATTTACAAAAGTTGTTTCATCTTCTGACCTACTTGGTCCCACATCATGTGAACCAATTTTGCAGTATCGAAAACAATTTGCTATTGTCTCTTGTTGGACATTAATTGTCCAAGTAGAGACCGAAAGATTGATAGCATCTAAAACATTGATCTTACCTGGGTCAGATTGTTCCACCTCATAACCTTCTAATATTTGACGATAACTTTCACGATAATGCATCTTATAAAGCCTCTTATTATTCCACCATCACATGGTTGAATTTTATGTCATGTTGGGCCGCAAAAAAAAACAATTCAATACTCTTTAATCATGCAATGTTTTTTGGATGTGCTGGACAGTTATCTACCACAAACAAAATCCTTCCACCATGCATTCTCTTATCAACCAACGAATATATTCTTCAAAAATCACACCTGTCATCCAAGCTCTCTTATTGGCACGATAATGACAATTCAAATTATCCATATTGATATTTTTGAAACAACGTGGCTTTATAAATTTTCCAATAACCATAACGGATTTTTTTCAGAACCATCCTCATTGCAACAAATAAAAATTGTCAGCCTTTTTTTATCTTGTTTTTTTTCCTTCAAGTTGTTTTGTAGCAAGAGAATGATCAGCTTGTAACCTATAAACCAAACCGGTTTCATCCATATTAAAAACATCTTTCACAGGAAACTGATTTATCTTTTTCCTTATAATTTTGAGTTGCTTCTCCATGTCTTGTACATCAACAGATCCACTCTCTCCAAAACAACGAAAGGACTTGATACCATGCCGTGACTTAAATTTTTCAAGCCATCCTTGTGAAAATTGGTGATCAGGATCTTGAGGGTATAGAAGTTTCATTTTCTTTCTCGCTTTCTCCAAAATTAGTTCTCTTGAAAAGTTCACACGATCTTGATGTTGGAGAAACCATTCAAAAACAACTTTTTTCATATCTGGAAATCGTGCTTGTTTATACCTCTTGGAAAGCCCTCCTATTTCTAGATTGGTAGATAGATACTCAGCAGATCGTTTAAGTCTGTTTGAAACCGTACCTTGACTAATTTTTATGTGAAACTTATTTTCAAGCCACAACTACAAATCTTTATGAGTGCATGCTATATTGTCGCTTTTGTACTCACATAATTCCTTGCCTATTTTATCCATCATTGTTGACTTTGAAACACCTTTTAGATGATGAGTCATTGTTACTTTTTGGTGTAAAAAACGATTATCAATGTGAAAAAAAAGGTCAAAAACAAATATGAAAAATTCAACTACTCGATAAATAAAGGGCAATATATACACAATATTGTACAAGACAATAATGTAAATAAATTAGTAAATGAAAGTTAAGTATTCTATATAATTACTCTCTCCGTGTCAAAATAAATGATGTTTTAGCTTTATTTTTTGTTTCAAAATATTTGATTTTTTACTGATTTTAAATTTAATTTAAATTAATTTATATATTAAATACTTAGTTTTTCTCGAAGTCAGCCTGAAGATTTAAAAAATTTGTCTAATTATATAATAACTTTTAGAGAGAGGATGTTATTCAAAACAAAAATTAAGATATAATTAATAGGTAATAAATATTTCTTAATTTGAGTGTAAATCCTAAAACGTCAACTAGTTTAACATGGAGTAGTAGTGTTTTGTAGAATTAACTTCGAACTTGACAAAAAATAGGAAGGATACATAAAAAAATAACAAACAAAAACAAATAGAGATAACTCCAAAATAAACGGAATAATAATTTTTGAAAGGAAACAAATGATTATTGAATGGATTGTTTAATTTAAAAATAATTTGGAAACATAATCTTGAGCATTTTTGTTAAATTTCTTTATTGTGATAAAGCTCTCTACCATCATTGTAAGACGTGTTTAAATCCAATTCATTTTGATGATTATAAATTACATTTTCAACGTCATCAAATTTTTCTTGCTTCATTTTTGTGCAGAATAAGAGAATGACATAATCCTTATATTTATAACCAAATATATAAGTATAAAACAAATGTATAAAAAACATTAATTGACGTTAGATTTTTTGGTAATAAAGAAAAGCATTGTAAAACCAAAAATAATTAATCTTATTGTTGGATTATTGGGAATTTACAAATATATTTATTTATTTTAATCAAATTACATAAAAATTGCAAAAAAAAAATCAATCTTTAAAAAAAACCAAAACGTCAATCAAATTGAAACAAATGAAGTATTATGTAAGGGCTCCATCATTTAATGGTAATTGTTTTAATGCTAATTGTTAATTAGAGTTTTGTTGTAAATATCTCTAAAATTATTTATGCATCAAAATATGATTGGTTATATGTACTATTAGGTTGTTGTGTCAAATTTTATGATATGGATGACACATAGATAATATAGAACACAGTATTTTCAAGTCTATTTGCAATGAAAATGTTTTTTAAAAAATTCAATAGTTGAATGCTTGCAATGAAGATGTTGAAAAAATAAAAAAATGATGTGACATCAACATGGGTTGAATTTATTTAACCCATGTTTAAAACTTTTTCTTTGATTTTTCTTTTTTTAAAATTATGAATAAAAAAAATAATGATGAAGAAAGAGAAAATGTTACGGAGAAAAGAGAAAATAATGCGGAATGTTAAAAATTGTAAAATAAGGGTGTTAAATTCTCTAACCATTGAACATAATCTAAGATTATATATATTGCAAAAATAATTCAACGTCCTACTTTTTATTCCACATCATATAATTATATATTTTTATTTTTTGGGCACATTAATAACAAGTTATCAATAAAATTAAATTAAAATATTAATTTAAATTAAGTTAATTAAAAGTGACATAATTTTTTTAATAATATTTCTAAATACTTAACTCGTATCTAGCAAACACATAATCTGCAAATGCAAGTAACATCTAGGTCGAGAATGGTTGTGGTGTACTATAACCATTTGTCTCAGACTGGTCATAATCAGTCCAATATTGAGCAAATGTGTCACGTTCATCCTCAACAATCATATTATGCAATATTATACATGACCGTAGGATGATAGTCATATCAGTTATGTTTCACATACGAGTTGGTTCGCAAATTATTCTAAATCGAGCTTGTAAAACTCCAAATGCACGATCGATGTCCGTTCAACATCCTTCTTGATGTTGTGCAAATAACTTGTCTCGTTCACTCTATGGAAGTCAAATTGCTTTAACGAAAGTTGGATACGAACGATAGATACCGTCAGCTAGATAATATGTCATATTATAAGGACGTTGATTCACGAAGAAGTTCACCATTGGCGTATTTCCTTCTCAGTGCATGTTATCTATACTCCCAATCATCCTTGAGAGCCCTCGTTGCTCGTTAACATGTAAATTATTTGCAGGTCGTCTTGATTTGGAACTCTAAAATATATTTGTTCATACAACTGTATGATTCTTTTACATAATTCACGCAAACACTCTAATGTTATAGAACCTCCTATTTTGATGTATTCATCCACCACGTCTGGTATGACGCCATATGCTAACATTCGCAATGCGGTGGTATATTTTGCTAGTGAATATATAGTTTCTTTATTGGTTGTCTCAACTCGTTGGCTGAAGTAGTTGTCACTTCCAGATACGTCTCCGACTATCCAAAGGAAAACATGTTTTTGCATCCGGAATCACCGAAAATTAAAAAAAACTTACATTTATCATGCCATCTAATTATGTGTTTATTTGTTTTTTCAACTATGTGTGTTTCTATGCGTCTTATCATTTTTTTTTATTTAACACTTTCATTGTATTATATTTTTTTTCACACTCCCATTATATTATTTAAACTGTTAAATAAATAATTCAACAAATCCATTGAACAAAATCTAATAGTATAAATTTAATTAATTAATTTTAATCATTGCCAAACCAAAAAATTATCAAATTTGGCTCGAAACTTAAATTAAACCGGATAAAAATAATTAAATAAATATGAAAGGAATTACATTAGATGAAAGCTTTTATGCGGAAAAAGCCCATTGTTAGATACCATAGGCCCAATAAAACCCATATCTACCTTGAAGGCTGAAACTTCGTTAATAAAAATAAAATAATTAATTAATATATATAGTTATAGCTTTTTAGGGTTTATTTCTCTTGAGCTTTTCCTTCAAGCGGCTAAGAACCCTAATTTATCTCCATCTTCTCTCACAGTCGCGAAATCAAGTAATTTCACTAAACTTGCACAGTTGCGTATACGTATATTTGTCTGTTTTTACTCATATTTTGGGGGTTTCAGCTATGGTGTATATCTTTCTGATTTTTGCTCACTTTTTGTTTTTGGTGTTTCAGCAATGGCTGCCACTGCAGAAATTGATGCTGAAATCCAGCAGAGCCTCACAAACGAGGTTAAACTTTTCAACCGTTGGAGCTTTGACGATGTTTCGGTAATTTCTTAATCGAATCATTCAATCTTTTATGTTTTTTTTATCTAATCCTTGAAATAGTGACTTGTTAGTGTCATCATCTATGTCTGTTTCTATGCGTCTTTTTTTCAACTGATCTGCTCTTGCTGGAATTCTTCGTGAAATATGAGAATATTACAATGGCTTCGTTGGCTAGAATTAGATTCAATTTTAACAATGTGAAGAACAACAACCTATCACTGATGATTTTATTATTGATGGATTTTATCTTACCCTTGATTTTACATTTGGATCCATCAAAGTTCTATATTTGCAAGATGCATAAGCTTCTGTCAATTTACAAGAAGTAAAGATTGAATCTCTGCTCTGATGTCATGTTATTAATGTCGTAATTTCATCATTAGGAATTCACATCTTGCATTGCTTGTCGGTTTTGATTTTAGTAGCTTACTCTCACAGGGAGCATAAGCTTCTATTAATTCATTAAGTAATGAAGATTGAATTATCTTCAATCTCTATTTCAATGTTATGTCATGAAGTCTGAGTCTCAAATCTCAATGTCGTAATGTTTATTTTGTATCATATCTTGAAGAGTTTGTGTCTCTGGTTTTGAGTGTAGTAGCATATTAGGCGGAAGCTTAAGTACTGAATTTCATAATGTTTATTGTGTTCATCTTTGAATCCTATAGGTCACAGACATCAGTCTTGTTGACTACATCGGAGTCCAGCCCGCTAAACACGCAACATTCGTACCCCACACTGCTGGAAGATACTCTGTAAAACGTTTCAGGAAGGCTCAATGCCCAATCGTCGAGAGGCTAACAAACTCTCTGATGATGCACGGAAGAAACAACGGTAAGAAATTGATGGCTGTCCGAATCATCAAGCATGCCATGGAGATCATCCATCTCTTAACTGATTTGAACCCAATTCAAGTCATCATCGATGCTATTGTGAACAGGTAGGTAACATCATGTGTTCTTCTACCGTAGTATCCCGATTTCTGATCTGATGATGGTTTTTGTTTCGATGAACCAGCGGTCCACGTGAAGACGCTACCAGAATTGGGTCTGCTGGTGTTGTTAGGAGACAAGCCGTTGATATCTCTCCACTTAGACGCGTGAACCAAGCCATCTACTTGCTCACAACTGGTGCACGTGAAGCTGCCTTCAGAAACATCAAGACCATTGCTGAGTGCCTTGCTGATGAACTTATCAACGCAGCTAAAGGTTCTTCTAATAGGTAAGTAAAACCACTCCAATACACACATCATCATGATTATTATCATCATTATAATGATCATTGTTATCATGTTATTGCAGCTATGCTATTAAGAAGAAAGATGAAATTGAGAGGGTTGCTAAAGCTAATCGTTAAGGTTCTCAAAAACAACTCTTTTGTTCTCTTCTTATTTTCAATGACTTGGGATATGTTTTGATCTTGTGTTTTTATGAAGTCTATTTTCTTGTGGAACTTCTTTTTAGCATTATTTAAAAATGGTTTACATTAATTAGCATTTTTTTTTTAGTAATTGACTAATTGTTATATTAGTGAAAACAATACCTATTCACTTACATGATATTTTAAGGTTAGTTTTACATGGTATAATATAATTAATATCCGACGAAAAAGTTATTCTTTTTCAAAATTGATGTAAAAAAAAATTATGAGTTTATTTAGATATTTAAAAGATAAAAAAGAAAATACATTAATAAATACACACAAGCATTAAACTTACAAGATAATTATTTATATTATATTATTCGTTAATAATTTCAAACAAACACACCATTATTTTTTCTTTTTATTTAAATTATATGAAAATGTAAATATTGGAAAGAAAGAAAACATTGTTCGTTTACTTCATCTCCTTTGGTGGCTTGACAATAAGGATAGGGCAATTTGCATGATGAGCACAGTAATCGCTAACGCTTCCAAGAAACGCTCTTTTGCCAGAAACGCACAAAACGCTTAAAACGGTTAAAACGCGGTTAAATAATGTATATATTGTGATTTATATATTTATTATACCTTTTGATTTTGCCAAGACCGCGACTACCAACAATAAGTAAATCAATGTTCATTTGTTCAACAGCTTGACAAATCATTTCCTTCGCATCTCCTTCAAGAATTAGCGTTTCCGTACGTATCTGCGTTTACATACAATTCAAAACTGCGTTTTGGTTTTGCGTTCTTATATTTAATTAAAACGAAACAATTAAATTAAATTACGATTTTAACCTTGTGAGCTCTACACATTTGAAGGGCACGAGAGAGAATTGCAGCAGAAGTCTCTTTTTGTGCTTTCTTCACCATTTCTCGCATTGCCGACGTGGAATACACTGCTGCTTTTATTTTTGTTTTTATTTTTTATTTCACATAAAAAAAACAAGTTAATTACCAAACCATATAATTACTTATACATATATACATACATGATAAGAAAAAAAATTGGCGTATATATAATTAGATTTTATTATGAATCGGGTCCCATCAAAGTTTAATAAATCAATTTCGATTGTCTGTTTGTGCAAAAAAGAAACGGTTCTACATTAATTTTGTAAAAAGAAAAATTATTAATAAATTTAGAAAAATAACTATAGCTAAAACATGAAATTAATTTTATATACATAAACAAAACATTTTTTTAATCAATTTATACAGTTCAAAAAAATTGTAGTTATCGTTTATATTTAAATTTCTTATATCATAAAATTTATTTTAAGTTAAATATAGAATAATGATAATTATAAATTTACTTTCTAGGTTTATGTACTTAAAACGTTTTATGCATATAGGTCCAAAATTGAACCGGATATAGAAATAAAATTGAAATAAAAAAGGGATACTATATAAGTAAACCGGACCAGTGGCACCGCCGGGACCAGCGGGAAAGGCGGCGAAGTGTTGAAACGGTGGTTGAACATGAATCACAGTGAGTATGCCACCAACCGCTTCAACCGCTTCTGTGGATACTAAGAGATCAGAGAAATGGTCAATAACCCATTGAAGAGCATAAAAGCTTGTATCGCTTTCATCAATCGCAACCATCATTCTCTTTGTAACCGCAGCTGCCGCTGCCTCTGGCTGCTTCTCAACCGCTCCCACCGCTTCAGACGCTGTAAACGCTGTTTCCTCTTCTGCCATGTTATGTGTTGTTGATGAGGGGTGATTTTGGATTGGTGTGGATTGCTTTATATATTGCATGTCGAGGATTATATGTCTTCAAGCATAAATGACACGTGTGGCATGGAAATTATAGAACAAAATATGTGTATATAATGTTTGCAAAAGTATTAATCCAAATTTGAAGTTAAAAAGAACGTATGTGTGTATATGTATATATACACAGGGAAGGATCCATAGTTAATATAGTCTGGATGCACAAATATTAGAGATTAAATATAATAATTTAAATAAATAACAATAATTATAATTAATAAAATAATATAAAACTACTTATAATAAATTTAAAATTACTGTAAAATTTGAAAATTATTTATAATAAATTACAATTTTTTTAAAAATTAATTAAACTTAAAATCAATTAAATTTATTTTTTTATTTGGCGATATAAGAGAAAGTGTGTTCAATACACATTATATAGATCTATTTTACATAAATATAGAAACCAGATAATCTTTCGAAATTTTCTCTAAATTATACATTAGGGTTAATACGAAAAATGGAAGAGTTGTGTGTGTGAAACTAGGGTTAGATTTAAACTTGTTAGAATAGTACCGTTAGAATGGGTAATAAAAAGATAATTTTAAAATTCACGAAATGGTTTTGGTATGTGTGAAACTACGCTCCATTTTAACACTGGTTGTGGTCATGTGTTAATGCTAATTTTGGTATTTTCTCAATTGAAAAACCGAGCCGTGTGTGTGAAATTAAGGTTATTGTTAGAATGGTACCGTTAGGGTTTAATCGTATATCTGAAAAAAATAGATTACTTTAATCGTTTACTACCTACAAGATTTTAGAATTAAATGGAAAAACTTTGATTATTTTTTCCCCCACTGTTGTCCTTACGACGGGACACCCCGTTTGGAGCTGAATTGGACTAACGAGGAACTCCTTAAAAACACCACCAATCATGCCATTTCGTTTAATAACAAGAAGAATGAGACAAATATTGTGTTTTTCAAACACATCGAGACAAATTTTTCGTGCAATGGTTGTTTCCAAAATTGGAAATTAATTTTCTTTAGCAATTAATATATATTCAAAGTTAGCTATATTTAATTAAATTTTCGGTCTTTTTCAATAGATCATTCACAAAATCAGCTATATTCATACTGGATAAATTCATGCTATAATCATAACAAATACGATGATGAATTTTATTTTGCTGGTAAATAACTTCCATTAAAAATTGATTAAAATTTAACATACCAAACTTAGAATTAATTCACCAATTTACATAATTTTAATTAATAATTAATAAATTAGATGTTCGTTCGTGCAATACATGGGCAAATTATAATATAAAGTATTTTTCAGTACAAAATAAACTTTTTTCTATTTATAAGTTATATATGTTTTGACATAAATTTTATAAAATACTTTGATTAATTTTCAATTCATTTTTATTCATGAAAAAAGTTACCATTTAATTTATAATTTATTCATCTTAATCATTTGTTTTATTTATTTTGTTCATCTAAAATTAATTTTTTCATTCATTTTTGCTCTGTTTACTTTGTTCAGTTTGTTTATTGGAGTGGTCATCAATTAGATTCTAAATATATATGTAGGTGATATAAGTTTAATTGTAAAAGTAATAATATAATATAATTAATATCTTATTTTTAAAATCAATCTAATTCTAAAGTTATCAAATTCACTGTCATATGTATTTGTCAAATTATTGGGATTCGATTTTATTTAAGAAGTGGATAGACATAGTCACATAAATGTACTATAATAATAATATGATTTATTAATTATAAGTCTAAAAAGGTTACAATAATATTACGAGTCTATTTTAGATATTTAAAACATAAAAAAAAAATACAACGATAAATACACACAAGCAATAAACTTACAAATTAACAACTTCAGACACACACCATTATTTGTTTCCTATATTTTTATTTAAACTATATATATATGTGTATTGGAAATAAAAATAACATTGTTCGTTTACTTCGTCTCCTTTGGTGGCTTCACAATAAGGATAGGGCAATTCGCATGATGAGCACAATAATCGCTAACGCTTCCAATAAACGCTCTTTTGCCAGAAACGCACAAAACGATTAAAACGGTTAAAACGCGGTTAAATAATCTCAAATGTATTGTGATTTATATATTTATTATTATACCTTTTGATTTTGCCAAGACCGCGACTACCAACAATAAGCAAATCAGCGTTTATTTGTTCAACAGCTTGACAAATCATATCCTTTGCGTCTCCTTCGAGAACTAGCGTTTCCGTACGTATCTGCGTTTACATACAAAACTGCGTTTTAGTTTTGCGTTCGTATATTTAATTAAAACGATAATAATTAAATTAAATAAATTACGTATTTAACCTTATTCGCTCTACACATTTGAAGGGCACGAGAGAGAATTGCATCAGAGGTCTCTTCTTGTGCTTTTCTCACTGATTCTCTCATTGACGATGTGGAATACACTGCTGCTTTTTTTTTTTACATTTATTTATTTAACCAAAAATAAGTTAATTACCAAACCATTTATGTATACATAATACATATATGAATAAACATTTTGATCTATAAGTGGATAATATATATTCGAATCGGGTTCCAATCAAAATTTAAATTGTTTGTTTGTGAAAAAAAAGTAAAGAGGCGTTTGTAATTAATCCTGTAAATATAATTTATTAAAAAAATTATAAATTTATAAAGAACAAACAAAATAAAAATAAAATATACCTCTTTCTTTTAGTTAAAAGAAAAAAAAACAATTAAACGTATGAGATTAATGAAAATCAGTTTAAATACATAAAACTAATCTGTTTTTATTCGTATTTTGATTTTACAAATATTTTATGCGAAAAAATGGCTTAAAGACATAAGTAAAAAAACACTAACAAAAAAAAATATTTTTGGGTTAAGACAAGGTGATGTAGTGATTTCCACTCCTAATTTATTTCCACACAGCATCTAGGTTCGAGTCATACGATATAATTTGTATCAGTTAGTAAAACTAATTTGCCAGTTTTTAATTAAAAAAAAACATTTTAGGTAGTGAAAACGTAAAATTTTAAAAAGATCTACTGTCTAAATAAATGATGTATAATTATTTTATTTTATGTTTTTCAACTTTTATTTTCTTTTTGTTAAACTGTAAAATAAATGTTGTTTATTTGACGTTTTTATTTAAATTTTATAAAAGAAAATTCAGCATTTTAAGTTAGAATGAACCATAAACTTACTTTCTACGTGTAAGTATTTTACGTTCTATAAATAGGTACGGTCCAAAAATGATCCGGTTATGAAAATAAAATAGAAATTAAGAATTAAGGGAATGAGTAAACCGGACCAACTGCACCGCCTGGACCAGCAGGAAACGCAGCGAATTGTTGAACCGATTGTTGAACATGAAGCACAGTGAGTAAGCCACGAACCGCTTCAGCCGCTTCTGTGGATACTAAGAGATCAGAGAAATGGTCAATAACCCATTGAAGAGCATAAAAGCTTATATCGCTTTCATCAATCGCAACCATCATTTTCTTTGTAAACGCTTCCTCTGGCTGCTTCTCAACCGCTCTCACCGCTTCAGACGCTATAAACGCTGTTTCCTCTTCTGCCATGTTATGTGTTCTTGATGTGAGGAGATTTTGGATTGGATTGGATTGGTTTATATACTGCATTTTAAGGATTATATGTCTCGAAATTTAAAAGACACGTGGCGTGTTTTAGAGGGACTACTTTTTTTTTTTATTGACATGCAAAAGAAAACATAATATATATTATACAAGGTAAAGATCCGCACGATGCCTAGGTTAATATATATAATACATTTTTATATTTATATTATAAAGTGTTTTTGTTATTGATGTATTATTTGATAAACAAAATTAAAAAATTTGGATGAGTCTATATATGTCGGTCAATGATGTGAAAACATTTCCTGAAATTAAATATATGATTTGTAACAATATTATTAGAGAAATACTAATATTAACCACATGTAAATATATAATTTTGAATATGAACCATCCATCGTATGTATTAATATATATTGAAAATATTTACTTATATTTATATTTACGAGAATAAATATAAATACATGTAAATATATACGATGATACGTGAAAATAAATATATGAAGTTATATATTGATACGTGCTAACTCCACGATAAAAACTTCTTACTTTATCATATAACATATGCAGCTCAATTTTTTAAAAATATCGATAATTTGAAGATATTTTTTTGAAATATCTAACTAAATTTAACTACAATCAAATGTTTTGAAAAAATATAAATACACCTAAATATTATGAATAAATGTAAATATATACGATGATACGTGACAGCTCATATTTAAAGTTAATTGTTAACACCTAACACTTAACAGCTTCATGTTATAAACTTCTTACATTATTATATAAAACGTAATAGAAAATTAATAATCACAAAAAAGTTAGTATTTTAAAATATTGTACATATATTAAGTGTACAAAGGTAAAAATTATGGTTGAAATATTATCAAGAAAAAACAAGTATTTAAGTAATATATCTTATTCGAACTTTTGTTTTGATAAATTAAATTTTTTTTAATATATGTATACATTTAACTTTTCTCTTAAAGTATAACAGTGAAATAAAGTTTTGTGCGATATATATTTTAGTGGTTTAATTGTAGATATCTTTGATCTTTTAAACTTTTAATTTAATCAGTGCCACACAATAAAAAAGGAAAAAGGTTAAAAAAAAAAGAGAATTCCAAGTTGTATTACTAAAAAAGATGGGAGTTTTAATTGTAAGCTTTTGGAAAAGAAAAATTATATATATAAGGTGGTAATGATAAGATTTTATTTTATTTTTTAAAAACCAAAATAAAAGTATGTAAAAAAAATACCAAAGAAGATGTTGATATACCAAAATGAAAAAAAAGTTTGTGATCATCGAATAAAAAAGGAGATTGCTTCTACTCCGACCACGTGATATTAAAAGGTGACCCATTAGGTCCATAGATTATTATCGTCCTCATGATCGTATCATCATCATCATCATCATCATATTATGACCGACATCATAACATCATCAGTATAATTAATTATCATAATCATAATAACCCTACGAAAAAATCACACTATTTTTCGATCAAAGTTTTAACCAAAAGTTTGGTCGATATTAATTTTGTCCATATATCAACCGATTTTCTGTCACATTTGGTTGAAAAATGGTTGGTATGAACCACAAACCAACCCAATTAGTTAACTGTATATTAATGCATAAATTAGTAAATATCACCAATCCTAACTTCCAAATAAATTTGGAAAACAATAATATGTCTTACTAATTACATCTTTCTATTCCAAATTAGTTATTTTTTTTGTGTCTTTTCACTCTAATTAAAAAATAATTATTATATATTATTTTCTCAATAATTTCATATAATATATCAACCAACAACCAATAAAATCTTAAATTTTTAAGTTTAACTTTTGAAACTCACATAAACTATTATTTAGATTATTTAATTTAAAGCGGAAACAACGTCTTGTTCTCTGCAGGAATTTGGACCTTTTAAACAAGTGATTTCAGAGGAACAAAACCGAAAACTCACATGCATACCTGAGGACTCCGAAATAAAGGAAGTTGTCTTTTCCCTAAACCCTGACAAGAGCCCTGGGGCGGATGGCATCACTGCTCATTTCTTCCAGCAGCTGTGGAATATGGTAGGACTAGAGACCTGCAAAACAGTCAAAGATTTCTTTAGGACTGGAAAGCTAGAAAAAGAATTAAACCACACAAAAACCTGCCTAATACCGAAAACAGACCAAGCAAAAGAACTCCAAGATTATAGGCCTATTAGCCTATGTACAACTAGCTACAAAATCATAGCTAAGCTCCTAGCAAACAGACTGAAATGTGTTCTTCCAAGCCTCATCTCAGACACACAATCTATTTCCTCAGTGATCGATCTATCACCGATAAGATCATCTTAAACCATGAAATCATTCATGCGTTGAAAGTTCAAAAAAATGCAGCAAAGGAGGGAGTAGTAATCAAAACGGATATGATGAAAGCGTATGACACAATTGAGTGGCCGTATATTGAAGAAAGTATTAAAATATGGGGTTTTTTCGGAAAAATGGATACAACTTACAACGGAATGCATCAAAACAGTGTCATACAACGTTCTAATAAACGGGAAACCCTATAGTAGGATAAAACCGTCAAGAGGCATAAGGCAAGGGGATCCCCTATCCCCTTACTTCTTCATTATTGGCACATAATTCTTAATACATATGTTAAAAAGGCAGAAATTGAAAAAAAGGATAACAGGAATAGCCATTGCAAAAGAGTCACCAAAAGTGTCTCATTTGTTTTTTGCTGATGATAGTTTGTTTTTTGGCAATGTTAAAATAGGTGAAATAGGCGAGTTCTTTAAAATTCTGGAGATATATAGCAAGTATTCAGGGCAGTGCATCAACCTGGCAAAATCAAGTCTAATTTTTTGGCAGAAAGTGACTATGGCATGGAAGAATGAAACTAAACGAGTATCAGCAATCAACACGGAGGAACGATTAGGAAAATACCTAGGTTTACCGAAGAAGTTCGGAAGATCAAAGGTTGCAGCAATCACATACCTAAAAGAAAAACTTGATCTAAAAGTGCATGGATGGCAAAATCAGTTCCACAATGATAGTGGAAAAGAAGTGATGATGAAAGTTGCTCCAAGCGCTACCGGTTTACACCATGTCCTGTTTCTGGCTGCCAAAAACTATAATTAAGAACTTAACATCCCAGATGAAAAAATTTTGATGAAAAAAGAACAAGGAGAGCAAAAGAGTGCACTGGCTCAAATGGGAATCAATGTGTCACACAAAAGCAGAGGGTGGTTTAGGCTTTAAAGACTAAGAAGCATTCAACCTGGCACTACTAGGCAAACAAATTTGGAAGGCAATGTCACAACCTTAATCTCTACTGGCCCATGTGTTAAAAGGGAAATATTTTCGAAAAACAAGCATTCTGCAAGCAAAAATGGGGAGTAGGCCATCGTACTTTTGGAGAAGTGTTACCTCGACATTACCGCTAATGAGACTTGGGATCAGGATAACCATAGGATCAGGAGCAGAAACGAATATTTGGGAGGATCCATGGCTCCCAACGCATGCAGCCTCCAAGACCACCTCGTCAAAAAAGGGTTACAATGTGTCAACAAGAAAGGGTAAATCAGTGGATTATCCCTTCAATAAGAAGCTGGAATATAAGTTTACTTAACCAAAGTGTTGAAGAAGAAGACATCCAATGGATTAAACTGTTAACCCCAAGAGTGCAAAATACAAAGGATACAGTTATTTGGGAGCCTAATAAAAGTGGAGTCTACTCGGTGAGGTCAGGAACATGGCAATATAAAAACAATGTTTTGAAAGCACCACATTCCGTGTATAACCCAAGCTTGGAACCACTTTACAAGGCTGTTTGGCAAGCAAAGATCACACAAAAACTAAAAGGATTCATGTGGAAGGTGCTCAGAAATTGTCTCCCTACAAGCCTCAATCTAAGCAAAAGGCGTATTACCAAAGAAAGTACTTGTCAACTATGTGGGGCTGAAGAGGAAACTACTAACCATTTGTTCTTCCTATGTCCTTTTGCAAGGTTAATCTGGGCAATCACAGGTCTACCAAGAATTCTACAAAAATCTTTCGGGCAGTCAATTTATGCAAACATGGCGAGACTACTATTCCCCGAGACGACAATCAAGGATGAAATGAATCTATACCAAAAGCACCCGTCGATCTTATGGTAGTTGTGGAAGACACGAAATGAAGTGATTTTCAAAGCGATCATACCTCAAGCTGATGAGATAAGATCAAAAGTTGAGCGAGATTTCGTAGAGTGAGAGTCAACGACTCAGAGCAACCTGCAAAATGCCTCAACAACCTTAGTAAGCATCAGATCGCGATCCAGCGAAGGAAGGAAAAAATGGACACCACCGACTACCAGAAGGTTCAAATGCAATGTGGATGGTGCATGGAAGGAGGGCGAGAAGTGTGGAGTGGGGTGGATCCTTCGGGATGACCTGGGTAGAGCGGTGTGGTGGGGCGGAAAAAGGTTGGATCGAAGTTAATTGGTGTCCAACACAAAGGGAGAGGCAGTAATCTGGGAGATGGAGCAAGTTTCGTCTTTGGGTTATAGAAAGGTAGATTTCGTCACGGATTGCAGATCTATAATTCTGAGCAAGAAATCACCAACATCATGGACAAGATTAGACTTGGTAAATCAAGCAATCAAAGTTTTGGCAAGAGATTTCGAGAGTTTTACCTTGATGCATGTTTCAAGAGAGGAGAACCAAGCGGCTGACTTCATAGCCAAATTAGCGAAAAATTTCGATTTAATGTCGGCAATTACTTCCAGGTCCTTACCGGAAGGTTTCATTTCAATTGTTGTAAACGAACAAGTGTCCCTCTAATATCTCTAATACTGTATATGCTTTTGAAAAAAAAATATTTAATTTAAATAAAAAATCTAAAAAATAAAACAAAAATATTTTCTAAAACATCAACAGATAGAATATTAAATATGTGTAATATTTATAAATTAAATTGAATTAAAAATATTAGAAAATCAATATTAGAGAAAACATATTAAAGAAAGCTCACATAAAAAATCAATGTTAGAGAAAACATATTAAAGAAAACATATTAGAAAATCAATGTTAGAGAAAATATTAGAGAAAACTCACATAAAAATCATCATTAGTCGTCGGTTAATGACCATAAACTCATAATGACCATAAACTCATATTAGTCGAGTATCTCTTATATATGATAGCAATATTAGAGAAAACATTTTGCTTCACAAATTATCATCAAAGATGTATAAACAAAACCAACAATAATAAGGAAAAGGTCACTATAGAAGAAATAAGTATTGTAAAAAACACCTCACCAAGCAAGCATTTTTACAATGGTCATAATGTGTACGTCGTGCAATTGGCAAGAAAGAAAAATGCCAAGAAAATAGACCCATCATCGTATAACAGATTCTCACATCTGCAATTTTTGTAGAATAAGGATAAAAATGTCAGATATAGGATCATGATTGTCTAAACTAAACCTAGTGTAATAAGTGAACAAATCAAGCAAATACTCAACAAAATAAACTCTTTTTTGTTTTCTTATCAATAAAGACACTACAAGAAAGTAATTTTAATGTGACGAAATATTTGTGACGTTTAAATCCGTCGCAATATTATAATGTATTTGTGACATTTTTATCACTAAAATATTTTGTCACTAAATTGTAATTATTACGTCACAATTGTGACGAAAATATACTGTCCCGAAATTGGTCATATTTTATAACGTTTTTTATAACCAAATTAATCGTCATAATTTTGAGACAAAAATTATTACTATTTTTTGTCATAATATTGTGACTAAAATATAGAATCACAAAAATTGTAATATTTTATGACATTTTTCTTGTAATCGAATATATCATAATTTTGTGACAATAATGTTACTGTTTTTCGTCATAATATTGTTACAAAAATATGTCGTCACAAAAATAGTCATATTTTATAACGGTTTTTGTAATCAAATTAATCATCATAATTTTGAGACAAAAATTGTTACTATGTTTCGTCACAATATTGTGACTAAAATATAGAGTCACAAAAATTGTAATATTTTATGACATTTTTTTGTAACCGAATATGCCACCGTCACAATATTGTGACAATAATGTTACTGTTTTTTGTTATAATATTATTAAAAAAATATATCATCACCAAAAAAATCACATTTTATGACATTTTTTGTAACCACATAAACCGCCATAATAATACATGACAATAAAAACATTGGTTTTTCGTTATAATATTATAACGAATATATAGGATCACTAAAATCCTTAAATTTTATGACATTTTTTGTAACAAAAAATAAATCATCATAATATTATGGTATTATGACAAAATATATATGATCACAAAAATCACTCCATTTTTTTAAATAAATTATTATTTCGTAATATAAGATTTGTCTAAATTTTACCACAAATTGAAACATATATATGATACAAATAACTCCAAAAATAGCTTCTCAAACTTCTTTTTTTAAACATAGTTTGATTTTCATGATATAGTTAACATTAGTATACTTAAAATATATTACAAAATTATATTTCCTCCATTAGTATTGTTATTTATTTTCTAACACTTTTATTAAAATAACAAGTATCAAGTAAGTTTTTTTAAAGAATATAGTTTTTTTTTAACAGCTTACGGTACTTTATTAACTTGAATAAGGCTGATACAAATAGTGTAATAGCCACCGAGGTGGCAACGGGAAAAAAGCACATAGATTACGAGACTTATACACTAACTTAGCCATTGTATCAGCAGCTTGGTTCCTGTCTCGGTTCATCTGAGCAAGGGAGCAGAGAGGCAATTTTGTCATCCAGTAGCGTATGTCAACTAATAAATTTCCAAGTATCACACTGTCTTCACGTCGATTGATCAAATTAGTCAATTCCAAATTGTCGCCTTCAAACCATACCTGACGCCAGCCTTTACTCCAAACTCTTTGTAGCACATACAAGAATCCAAACGCTTCAGCCTGTAAGGGAGAAGAAGCGCTTGACAGTTTAGCCCAACCTCCATCCATATACGCGCCCTGAGCATTCCTTATTAGCCAACCTACCCCTATAAATTCAGAACCTGATACATATGTAATATCGAAATTGCATTTTAACCAGTTAGGAGGTGAGAATTCGAGTGGGCGGAGTGGAATATACTGTTGGGCGGAGGCCAAGGGTGAGCTAAAAGCCACTCAACCATAGCCGAGTGTCCCCGCGCTGCATCTTCTGCAGGATGTACATTACGTTGGCAAAAGAGAAATTCATTACGTGATTTCCATATGAGCCACCCAATCCAAAACGGTAACAATCACACTTCAGAGGAGTAGCTGTCTGAATTCTTAATATGTAATAAGGTTCGAATGTTACCTTCCAGACATGAAGAGTTGATATCAAAACTCCTTATATTTGCGCATCTCCAAATAGCTTGCGCATGGAAACATTCAAACAGAACATGATTTATCGTTTCATCTTGTAAACAACATCGTTGGCATAAGATATCAATGCCTCGAATCCGAGTGAGTAGCTATCGGGAGAGTTTGTAATAATATAGTTTGTTTATTAGTTATTCATTAATATATACTACATGTTATTTATTTATTTTTCATGAAATAATTACATTAGTTAAAATATTTATGTTTTATGTTCATTAATTTCATTTGTAATTTGAATTTAATTCAAAATGAGTGTGCGTATAATTATTTATTTTTAATTAAAAAAAATGAAATTTGAATTTTTTTTTTTAAATATTTTTGTGATATATATAGATATTGTTAAATAAAATTGTGTTAATGTTGTAATATTATCCTAATGATATATAATAAATTAGAATTTTTTTTGTAATCTATATCTATATGGAACCTATATTCCGAGAGAAATAATATAGTTTGTCTATATTAGTTATTAATTTATCTAAAACTAGTTATGCCCGTGCTAAATGCACGGATAGTTATTTTATTAAAAAAAATTAATTTAAAATTTTTTAAAAGATAAAAAAACATATTCACTTTTTTTTTAAATATGTGTATATATATAGTCATTTTAAAAATTTCAAGTATACATATATTAATTATTTTATGATAAAAAAATAAGATAATTACCAAATAATTAACATAACTAATTAATTTAAAT
>KE151373.1:140682-163579 GCA_000411095.1 Aethionema arabicum
TGTAAGGATAAGCGTTGTTTTTAATGATTTGGTCACCGCTTTGTAAGATATGTGGAATATTGCAGGATACTTCTTAAAATACAAGCGAAAGACAAATCACCTAATGAGTGTGAAATGTGGCCGTTTCTAGGAGAATGAAAAATAAGGTTATATTCTCCAAGTTCACTCATGAAACCAGGTTTAGTTCAAGGCCAAAATTAACACAATAGAATACCTAAATTCTATGAGAAAATGAAGCTATGTTATGCTTCTTGTCTCGATTAACATCAAAGTCTGGGTGGTTCAAGACATCATGTTCACCTCCTGGTCGAGTACCCGATAAGTACTAACAGTGATTGGTTCAAAGCTGAAAATGTTACCAAGTCATATATAGTGGATTTATCGCTTACACTCTCAAAAGTCCGTTTTATCGAGTCTTGTTTGAGAGTCAAGTTGAACACTTGTCTAGAGTAATTTCAATTCATGTGAGGGATTGTTGGACCATAAATTATTGTGGGCTTGTGTGAATGAGAAATGTATGGGCTTTGGGTTTTTGGTGTTTGATTTTCAGCCCAAAAAGATTTTAAGCGCAATGACTTGATGGCACTTGTGTGAGTTATCCCACATTGAGAAAGGAGAATAAAACTCATATGGATGATAGCCTATATAAAGAGGGTTTTGGTTCTCATTTCAAATCACCACCTATTCTCCATATGTTATAGTCTCTAAATTGAGTAGGACTCGTAACGCTGAAAAACCGTGACACTACGGGGCATTTTTCGAGTTAAGGAGAGAGATTAAGTCTCGAATTTACTAGTTTTGTTAGGTTTGCGATTAAATTATTTAATTTATTCGTAGTAGCTTTGAGTAATTCTCAAATTGCTCGGCTGCCCATTTATTCCGATTCGTAGTAGTCCTAACAGAATCAATCCCTATTTCTAAAGAAAGGTAAATTTTTTTGTCCATGCATAAAATGTGCAAATGGAAAATTAGTCAACGAGAATACCGGGTGGAAGCATTTGTTTAATATAGGTTTAATGGTTAACTATTGGGTTTGGATTTCTTATGGAGAAGATCATAATATTTTGAACAACAATTCAACCATAAACATGGAAGAAAAAAATATTATGTTTGAGACAGAACAAGTGAATCCCTATGTAGATATGATTTCAAATGCTTTTGGTGATACAATGCCACAATCATATCAAACTATGGAAGAAGAGCCAAATACGGAGGCAAATAAATTTTATGATATATTAGCAGCTGCAAAACATTCGATCTATGATGGGTGTAGGGAAGGTCTTTCTCAATTATATTTAGCGTCTTGATTTATGAATCTAAAAACAGACTATAATCTACCTCAAAATTGTATGGATTCAATTTCTCGAATGATGAAAGAATATCTACCAGAAGGTAATTGCTCTACAGATTCATATTATGATACAAAGAAGCTTAAGAGGTTTTTGGGTTTATCTTATCAAAAAATTGATGTATGTCAAGATAATTGCGTGTTATTTTGGAAAGATAGCGCATATGAAGTAAAATGTTGTTTCTGTAACAAAGATAGATATCGTCCTACTAAAAGTTTGGTGAAGAAGAAAGTTGTGTATCGACAAATGTTGTATCTTCCAATATTTGATCGACTCAAGAGAATGTATCTATCTAAGAATACTGCAAATTCCGAGAACATCGTGGACTGGTGGTAAGTCCCACGCTTCCCTTCTCATGGCACCGAGGTTCAAACCCCACACTCTGCAATTGAGCAGATAATTGCCTATTGGGCCGGGCTGTGGCCCAAAAAATGATGTTAAAAAAAAAGAATACTGCAAATTAAGTATATGAAATGGCATGCATAACATCCAGTCTATGGTGAATAAATGACCCATCCATCTGATGGTATTTACTGATTTTGCATCTCAAAAGAGAAATATTTACATAGGATTATGCACAGACGGCTTTAATCCATTTGGAATGTCAGGTTGCAATTATTCATTATGGCCTATAATCATAACTCCATATAATATGCCACCTGATATGTGTATGAAACACAAATTTTAAAAAACGGAAGGGTCGTGGATGCCAATCCGCCGAGATTGCTAACATGTGATGAATTTTTTAATAAATATATCAACAATTTACCAAAAAGAGTTGATTGTGGAGGAAATCATGGAAGAATAGAAGGTTATGGTAATGCTCATAATTGGCATAAGCATAACATATTTTGGGAGTTACTGTATTGGAAGTACCATAAACTTCGACATAATCTTAACGTTATGCACATAGAAAAAAAACTTTTTTAAAACATCATTAACACGATATTGAATGTTCAAGGAAAGACAAAAGACAACATCAAATCACGAATTTGTTTGAAATATTATTGTTCACGAACAGAATTACATTTAACTCCAGATGGAAAAGCACCAACCCCAATATTTAGATTACAAGGTGATGCAAAAAAGAATTGTGTGTAGTGGATCAAAGAAGATGTTAAATTTTCAGATGGATATGTATCCAATTTATCTCGGTGTGCAGATGTATCTGGTGGAAAATTGGTACTACCAACACGAAGCTCAAATGATTTCAATCTTGCATGAGATGATCTCACATACATCACCGCATTACGAATAGCAATCACACTATTATCCACCTCCTGCAAACCTTCTTTCACAATCAAATCCAATATGTGAGCACAACAACGCATATGCATAAACTCTTCATCTTGAACTAGTGTTCCATTTCCTCGCGACTTCAATATGTTCTTCAATGTCACAAGAGCAGAAGAATTAGCAATAGCATTATCAACAGTAATTGTAAATATTTTTTTATTCCCCAATCATCGAGACACTCAAGAAGAATATTTGCAATAGTAGTTCCTTTATGATCCGTGATATGCTTAAAACCGATAATGTTTTCCTCAAATGCCAACTTGCATCAATAAAATGAGCTGTAATTACCATGTAACTAGCATTGGTTGTAGGAGCAATCCATATATATGTGGTTAAGAAAACTCTCTGCTTAGTAACGGTAAACAAGTTTTTTAAAACAGCTTTCTCCTTAGCGTACATCTCAATAATATCTCTAGTAGCTGTCCTCCGTGAGTGAGTCGTATACGATAGAAGAACTTTACTCTAAAAATGTTTAAGTGCTAAGCCATCAACAAACGAAAGAGGCAATTGACCCAAAACAACCATCTCATTAACTGATTTCCTGAAAACATCTTGAGTGACCGTCATCAACTTAAGATTACCACTACCAATCCCATCATGACTCAAGATTTTTTGAGGCTTACTTTCCTCAAAAGCTTTGTAATGCTTACAAATTTTTAGATGATTTCTTAAAGAACTCGTTCCCGATATTGTTGTGTTACATGATAAGAGTCTTCCACAATGACGACAATTGCATTTGTTATGGTCATCTTCTCTCCTATTACAATGATTCAAAACCTCAGATCTCGGATTCGATTTTTTTGGCGGGAGTGAAGTAGAGCTTATTGCTGTTTTTTTTCTTTTGTTCCCAACACCATCCGGCTCTGTTTCGTTAGGTTCATCATCAATAAAATCATTGTTGTTGTTGGAAGCCATCTGCAAAATCATTTACACAGAGAATATAAAACGTAAGCAAACGTGTATACAAATATAAAGATATATACATATACAAATATATATATAATAACAATTAGCTATATTAAGGATCGTATATGTATTTTTATATACATTAAAAAATTATAATTATAATAAACAATATAAAAAAGATGACTTGTTTTTATCAAGTTCAATGCAATAAACAGAGAGTCAAAGACTCATCACCAATCGGTCCAATCCCTTTCTCTCAATCTTTCTTTTTTTTCCTTTTTTTTTATTAACTTTCATTCCAATCTATTATCTTTCATATCTCTAAACTTATAACTTATAATATATATATATATNAGTTCTGTTGAAAAAGAATAAACAAGTCGAACAGAAGAAGAAGAAGAAGACAAGAAGACAACGGGAAGAAGAAGAAGATGAGAAAAAAAGGGGAAGAAGAACAGTCGTTTGAAAAAAAAAATTGATCGGCCTATTATTACTCTACTAGTTTTTATTAACCCTAAATTTAATTAAACCTTTTAATTCGGTTTTGGTTCGGTTTTCGGTTTAAAACCGAAACCGAACCAAAAACCGAAATTTACAAAAACTTCAAACCGTTCGGTTAATTATAAGAAACCGAACCGAACCGAAAACCGAAATTTCGGTTCGGTTTGGTTCGGTTTTTAAAAAACCGGTTATTATGCCCAGGACTAATTGGTAGGATTAAAAAGTCATGATTATCATGTCTTAATGCAGCGGATACTTCCAATAGCATTTGATCAACTTTTTGATAAATGTGTTCATGAAGCTTTGGCTAGTAAGTAAATATGATTTAATTTTTATTAATGTCTAATTTTATGTAAGATCTAATATAATTTTATGATTTAATTATTAACACGTTATTTTTTATTTATAGGTGTTGGTATCTTCTTTATAAATTTATGTTCAAGATCATTACACAAAGATGGTGTTACATGACGTTACAGCGAAACATTAGCTTGATCTTTTGTAACCTCAAAAAGATATTCCCACCATCATTTTTTATGTAATGGAGCATTTGCCAATTCATTTGTCATATGAAGCACAACTTGGTTGACCAGTGTAGTTCAGGTGGATGTATCATTTTGAACGATACATCTAAAAAAAAGTGAAAAGTAAGGCAAAGGTAGAAGGTTCAATCGTTGAGCAATATGTGAATGAAGAAATTTTAAATTTTTATACTTATTATTTTGAGCCACAAATCAAGACAAAGAGTCGGATGGAAGATCGACACTATGATGGTGGTGATCAAATTAGCCACCAAAATAATGAAATTCCAGGAGTTTTTTTCTCAATTAGGAAGGACTAGTGGAAAATCCAAGGAAATATGGTTTGGGGAAAAGGATTATCATCATGCACACACATATGTGTAAATTAAAATCAAATCAAATCAAACTCACAACTAAAATTCAAATTTTACTATGAATTTTAATAAATGATTTTTTTTGTAGATGGCTCGCATTCCTCTAGTAGGTAGACGTTCGTATGAGAGAGGGTCAGTTTCAAATTTACACAGTTCGCCTATAAATCTTCTGCCTCCGATAGAATTCTAAATGTGGAGAGGATGAAGAAACTGTCAACCATTTATTCTTTCAATGCCGAATAGCTAGAGAAGTGTGGGACATGGCTCCGATACCAACAAAACAAAAGCAAACTAACCATTTCTTATCATTACAGGACAATTTTGAGAAAATGTTCTATCCAATCAAGATAACTCAAATGCGTCCTTCACTCTTCAACTTCATTGCTTGGAGACTATGGAAGAATCGAAATAACATGGTATTCCGACGTATTAAGGAGTTTATTCCCCAGATAATTAATAAAGCAATTTCAGATCACAAGGCTTGGGAAGATGCAATTCAAACGCAGGAGGACAGGGTATCAATCCCAAACCAGACACAACATATACGGTGACAAGCTACCACAACAATTACAAAGGAAATCCAAATTTCTCAGAGACCATGTTGTGTGGTTGATGCCTCGTGGCTCCCAACATCGCGAAAGATAGGAATTGGATGGATATTGTACACGGAAAGTGGCCTTCAATGTGCCACATGCCATGCAGCTCTTCAACAGACCTCAACACCTAGAGAAGCAGAAGCTGTAGCGCTGTTAACAGCGGTTCATGACATTAAAAGATTGGGATTTAATAATGTTCTATTCATGGGAGATTGCCAATCACTCTATGAGGAAGTTGAGAGTCAGATGGACAGTAATCCATGCGGAAAGTGGTGCATATCAGATATAGCCACACTGGTCCACGAAATAGTCTCGTTGGTAACACCGCAAACTCACTACTCCTTTAAGTTTGCCCATCGTCAGGTTACCAGTACCGCAGATATGTTAGCCAAGCAAGCTAGAATACTGAATGTCAATCATACAATCTCTTGGCAACTAATGTAATTGAGTTTGAACAATAAAAATCTTTGCTGACAAAAAAAAAAAAATCTAAAGTTGACCGTTTAACTGGTAAAGAGGCAAATAATTAACCATCAATGTAATTAAAAATCATCATTAGTTGTCGGTTAATGACCATAAACTTATATTTTACATAGCAACCATAGACTAAAAGACACAAATATATAAGAATATTTGTAAAATAGTTATGGTTTATATATTGTTAATTGACCAATCAAAATCTTGATATATGATGTTAAGTGAACCTCTAGCATCATTAAGGAGATGAGTTAAAAGACCAGCTTTGTTAGCATCTACATAACTCATTAACCACTTTAACATTACTTTCTCTTCGCTGAAATCTTCTTTGTACCTGAAATTTTATTTGAATACATTTTATAAATCGGTTATTATATCAATTTTCACAATAATGTTTTTGCAAATTTAGAGATTTTCTTTTTAAGTAAAATTTTTATTTTTGACATACAAAATTAGATCAATAATATTTGACTAGGTGTAAGAGAATTCTAGTTAGTGAAAATAACATTTAAAGTAGGTGAGATGAAATAATTAATTACCATTTCATTATTCTTGATAGATGAATAGCTTTCTTGTCTAAGATTATTTGAATTCCACCATTTTCAAAAAAATCTCGAGCTGCTCTTTTTAGCTGAATTTCAACTCCTTGGGGTGTGAAGAATCTCACAACAGGACTTGATTTTGTCCCATCACATAGCCCAAAATGTACCAATGAGTTTAGTTTTTGAAGACCAAGCTGTCATTAATAGTATTAGATATATACTATCATGTATATAAAAAGTCCATATAGTATTATAAGAAAAACCATAAGAAGTTTTTTAGGAAAATGTTTTATAAAACAGTTTGACCATGTTTTTTCATACGTTATTGACTAATTATTTTTTAACCATAAAACAACTTGACCATGTTTTTTCATAATTTATTGACTAATTATTTTTAAACCATAAAAAAATTGACCACGTTTTTCCATAATTTTTTGACTAATTATTTTAATCAAAAATGAATTTACCAAAAAGTTGTTTGAAAATATTTTACTACGTTTTTTTGGTTTGAGATTAGTCAAAAAAAAAATAATCAATTTATTCTTATACCAAATTTCGAATAAATTTACAAATTTCGGTTTGATAAAAAATTACTCAAATTTTTTTCTGATTAATTTTAGATCAAACTAAAATGTTGGCAGGTTAATAAAAACAAAAAAAAAATAAACTAATTTTCGAATAAATTGAAAACATTGTTGGATTGGCCAAACAATTTTAAATTATTTTTTTACTAAACTAAAAAATTACCGAATTGGTCGAGTTTAATCATAAAGATTTCAAGTAATTTTTTAACAAAACCAAAATGGTAAAATAATAGTGTAAAACAAAATTAACCAAATTAATAAAAATAAAGTCAATTAATTTTAGATCAACTAACTTTTTCACCAAACTAAAAAAATTATCAATTGAAAATTTTCTCTAGTGATATATATAAAATATTAATCTGAATGGTGGTGATAGTGAATAATGTATCCTAAACTCCTAAATCTATATGATAAGTGGTGACTACAAACTTTATTTTTTAGAGTTTTTGGTTTACCTTGTGGTGTTTGGTGTGATTCTTCATAAACGGTGGAATGAAGGGGAAAGATAGTGTGCGGGCACGACCACCACATAAGATATCGTTTCTTATGGAATCAAGAGAATAAGAGTAACCACCTACAACATATTGGAAATCTGTAAAGAAGCTTCTTCTTGCGATTACTCCATCTTCACGTCCCATTGTAATCAAACCATGAATTACCATTGCATTGTATAAATTCATGAAAAATGCTAACTTCTCCTCGGTTCTTGAAAGCTGGTTAAGATTTAACCGGTGAAATTCTTGAGTCAAATTCAAGTACCTGATTCCATATATAACACACACACAAAATTAAATTAAAATCAACTATAATATAAACAATTTTGGATAATGTGGAATGAAATTGAGCTGAAAAAACAACAAAACCATATGTTGATTCCACTGAATTTGTTTATTTATTTTGTCTTGATGATCTTGTAGATCAAAATAAAACGACAATCAAATCAAACCAAACTAAACCAAACTAAACTAAACCAAAAGATCAACAACTAAACTAAACCAAAAGATCAACATATGTATCTAAACAATAAATCGAGAATAACTTTTGATAGAAAATAAAAAAAATCAAACCCAAAGTACTAATTTTCCTTATCTATCTATATAACATTTCAAAAAAATCAAGAATAAAATTTGTTTTGGATGAAACAATATGATTATTATATAATATTTTCAATTCATCACTTAAAATTACTTATATATAATATGATTATTCTTACATACATATAAAATATTTTAGAATCAAGAAATAAAATGTCAAAATTTAAATAAGAAAACTAGTTAACAAATTAATATATAAGTTAGGGTCGTAGAGCCACACAATTCTCATTAATATTTATAAAAATATATTGGGAAATTTTCAAAAATACTCTAATTCAAACATTTTTTGCAAAAATGTTCTAACACTAGATTGAGAGGTTTTAGTAGTATACCCTCATAAGGTATGGCAAATTTTTTAAAAATCTTATGAATTAGGACAATTTAGGTAATTTTTCAAATATATTTCTATCAAAAACTATATTTGATAAAAGAAGAAAAAAACTAAAATTGTATCAAACTGAACAAGGTCTTTGTCCTCCCTATAACTTGTTACTATATTTTATAAATCCAAAAATAATAATAAAAAACCTCAAAAATTCAAATTGAACATTTGTTTGAATAGAAAGCAAGTAAAAAGTACCTTCGAAATTCCTCGCTCTGTTTTATTCTCATATAATCAAGATGAGAATGATCATGAGATGAATAAGACTCGAGAATAGCAGTCATGATCTTGAATAGCTTTTCCCCAACTATGGCGGCACTTTGAGGTTCCATGTCATTTGTAAATCCTCTAAAATTATAGCATTTCGAAATAAAAGGCTCATGCTCCAAGAAACGATAGTATTCATGGTTTCCATCTTCAAATTCATTTCCCCTACAATATTCAATAACAATTAACAAAATATGTAGTAAATCTACGTGATGTAATTGATATTATAAATTATTTAAATAAATAATAAAATAACAAAAAAAAGCAGTGAAAAACATTAACTAAAAACGGATTTAGTAGATGCAAGATTTTTTATTTTTATTTAATCTAGAGATTAAAGGAAAAAAAACACCTGAATTTTGACTATTTTGCAAAAAACCCTCAACTTAAAAAAATTATTTTTAAACCCTGAATTTTACTAATGGTATTTATAAACCTTCAACTTTACTAATGATGTTTTTTAAACCTTTTGTTAGTATGTCTGTTAAAAATATAAATGAAACATTGGTAAAAATAGAAGAAAAACAAAACACAAAAAAAAGGAAAAACATGGTTAAATCCGTTTTTAATTGGTATATTTAAAAAAAGTTCGGGTGTTTTTTACAAATTTTTTCTAATATTTAAATCTAGGTGATGTAATTATTCTAAATTAATTAAATAAATAATAAAATAACAAAAAAAAACAGTGAAACACATGAATTAAAACGGATTTAGTAGATGCAAGATTTTTTTATTTCTATTTAACCTAGAGACTAAAGCAAAAACATTTGAATTTTGACCATTTTGCAAAAAAAAAAAATTCTCAACTTAAAAAATTTGTTTTTAAACCCCGGAACTTTATTAATGACGTAATGACATTTTTTAAATCTTTTGTTCATAGTTTTTTCTAACGGTGTTAAATTTGTCTGTTAAAAACATTAAATGAAACATCGGTAAAAATAGAAGAAACACAAAAAAAAAGAAAAAAATACGGCTAAATCCGTTTTTAATTGGTATATTTTTAAAAAACCTGGTTAAAGTTCTTGTGTTTTTTTACAAATTTGTTCTAATGTTTAAAAATATACCAATTATATTTTTATAGTGTTAGGATATTTTAAAAAAGTTGCTTGAATTATAGTATTATTTTGAAAATTCTCAAAAAAAAAAAAAGAAAGAGATTTATTTACCCAAAGACATGGTGGATGAAGTGTTTCTCGGCTAGCTTCTTGCCAATTTCTACGGCCTGTATATATTGATCAAACCGGATCGTCTATCAAATTTTGGTTAAAGTTTTCGGTTTAGATACGGTTTAATCTAAATTGGTGTACCTAATCACTTTATAGGTGCGTAACACAGGAATATAATTTTGAAATCATCGTACCTTCTTTCTCCCGCAATCCAAGTGATCAATGAGTATCTCCACCATTTCGCCGCCGGAGAAACAGTTCTTCACCATCTTCATCTTCATTAATCGATCTTTAATCGGTAGTTTCTGTCTCAGAACCTTAACGAAACCGATAATTTCATCTTCTACAGTATCCTTGTTTTCTCCGTCGAATCCGTACATCGCAAGTGATGGTGCATCGCTAGAGCATTTCTCCGTGAGCAATTTCTTTATCATTTGATCGAAATTTCCACTGTTTCTTAACGAATTCAGTGCTACTAATCCACCGATGTGTTTATTGTTGAAGAAAATCTGAGGAACTTGTGAACTTCCTGCTCTTTCTATCACCTCTTTCTCTCTCTCCCAGTAAACATCGATGTTGATCTCTGAGAAATCGAAGCTTTGTTCTCGGAAAAACAATCGGACGGCGGTGGAATCTCGGCAGTTAGATCTCGTGAAAACAGTGATGCGACCTCTGATTTCTTCTTCGTTTTTGAGTTTGACGAAAACCTTGAGTCCTGAGATTTTAAATTCAGTCACATCGTCAGATTCAGCAACATCCACAGCTGAATTGCAATTCAAAAGCGAGAGGCGTTTCTCGATCGCGTTCCTGCTTTGGTTGATGAATCTCCTCATATCCACGGAGAATTTCTCCGGCGATGATCTCAAATCTTCTGAAATATGGAGGCCACGCGGCGGTTCAAGCTTCGGAAGCTGAGGATGAGGTGGGAGAATCTTCTAGAGACATTGATGATCATCGATTGAGGTCTCCTTCATCGGATTCTGCGATTTCACAATCAGGTAATATTTAATTGGTTTTCGTTGGCGGGATCTTCGTGATGACTACTCGAGTTTAAATTCGAATCTGGAGAGAAAATATCTCAAGAGATAACAAATCTTTCGAATTCTTCATTACAGTTTGCAATATTCTCGGAAACAATCATATTTTTTCTATATCTAAGAAAATCGTATTCAAAGTATATATAAACGAATGAAATATAGAAATGGAAATAAATAAAAATAAAAATTTAAAATTTAACAAATTAAGAAAAAATAGAGACTAAGCAAATTAGTGTTAAGATGATATTCACATTAAAAGCGTATGATATTTGATGTATAACGTGTCAAAGTTTCATATCATACACAAAAATTGAACTTTTTTTTAGCGAAGTAATATTCTTACAAAAAAACTTAAGTTCAAATTATTATCCACTTTTTTTTGTTAAGATTTAGAGATAAATCCGTAATATACATAGTTATCTTATTTTTAAGTGAATATTTATATTTTTAAAGTATTAAAAAAGTGAACTAACCTAAGTAATAATTTAATTAATATTTGGGGAAAATCCATAGAGTTTATAATTTTAGCTAAAAAGTACATCCGATTTTTAATTTAGCCATAAAATATCTCTAGTTTATAATTTTAGCTAAAAAGTCTCTACTCGTTATTTTTTTACCGAAATAATCTTTGTTTTAACCTAATATAAATTTTTTTAAAAATAAACATATTTGAACACATGTTCAAAATTAAAGCATAGACATATTCTATAACATGTTCAAAACACATAGATATATCCTAAACATATTCAAACCATTACAAAACATAAACATCTTAAATATGTTAAAAACATAAAGAAACCCTCAAACTAAAGCGTTTGGTTTGGAAGATGGTCTTGAGTAAACTCATCTGCAATAGACATTTCTCTCGGCTTGATAATCGATTGGTTATGTTTTGGTTTTGTCTTGCTTATACAATGGTTATGTTTATGTTTTGGATATGTTTTGTTTATGCCTTGTAATGGTTCAAACATGTTTAGGATGTATCTATGATTTTGAACATGTTCAAGAATATGTCTATGCTTTTGAACATGTTTCAGGTATGTTTATGTTTTTTGGAATTTCATATTAGTCGAAACAAATATTATTTCGCCAAGAAAAAAACTACTAGAGACTTTTTGGCTAAATTATAACTGTAAGTATTTTTCGGCTAAATTAGAAATTGAAAGTATTTTTTTTACTAAACTTAAAAATTGTTTGAAACATTTTTGCCTAAATATTATATTTAATTAATTTTATTAAAACAGTGCGTTTCATTTAATTTAACATTTAAATAGAAACATTAAATTTTTTAGCAGAGATACTTATTTGAGGATAAAATTTTTTGGTAGTGCTGAAACTGTATGTATTTTTTTTTTAACTAAACAAGTCACTTTCAAAGCTTAGAATAAGTAACCCACAACGGTAATAGTCACGGTTACAGTCACGACAATCGACGTCGATGTTTACGAGTGGCTGAAGTATTATTAAAGGCCTGATCTGTCAAATTCTCATTGGTCTGTCATTTTATTAATAGAAACAAATGAGTCCGAATCCGAGTTGTAATTTAAATTACAGTATAAGCCCTTCAAGTTTGTAAAAATAACAAAATTGTCATATCGAAAAGCGAGAATGAGTAAGAAAATGGATCGCTGAGAAAATAGCGATTGATCGCTTCCTCACTTCTTCCTCTTCGTCTTCTTCTTCGTCTCCTTCTTCGTATTCGTACTTTTGATTTTATCTGTTCGGCGCTCTCTGTTTACTTATCGATCCGTTCGTCAATCGGGCAATGACTATGATGACTCCACCGCCATTAGATGTAATTAACAATTCATCATCATTTCTGGTGTTGTGTCTCAATTTGATTGTTGTTGTCGTGTTCGTCTGTAGTCTTCTCCCATGAGTCTGCTTGTAATTTTGTTTTCTGGTTTTTGTATTAGCTGATCCAGTAGGGTTTTAATCTGTTTATGTTGAATTTCTCTTCTAAGCGGTTGAGTCATCGAGCAAGTAACGCGATTTTGTGCTTTTTTTTCTTTCTTTGGACTGTTTCTGATTTTGGCGCAATTCTGTTTTCACGTTCTGATCATTTGATTGGAAGATTTAGGGTTTGTAATTAGTCAAAAGTCTTCAATATGTTTTGTTCTTTTTCCGAATTTTGTAGCAGCAAGAGGACGAGGAGATGCTTGTTCCACATTCGGATTTGGTCGAAGGTCCTCAGCCTATGGAAGGTAAGACTTCAGGGTTTGATTGATTTTGAAGAGTTGCTTTAATTGAATGCTATAGAGCTTGCGAAGTTTTAGAATTGATGGTTTTCTGTGCTAGGGTTTTGTGATGTTCTTGGGTTGTTGAGTTCTTACCATCTGTTAATGAATTTGTAGTTGCACAAGCTGAGCCTGCTGCAACTACCGTGGAAAATCCTCCAGTTGAGGATCCTCCCACTCTGAAATTCACGTGGAATATCCCAAATTTTACTAGGGTGAACACTAGGAAGCATTACTCTGAAGTATTTGTTGTTGGAGGCTACAAATGGTAATAGGATATACTTGTTTTGATGCATTTGGCAATTTATTTTATGCATTATATTACAGTTGACTGACACGAGAGCCAGATTTACTCTTTCAGGCGAATATTAATCTTTCCAAAAGGAAACAATGTTGACCATTTGTCCATGTACTTGGATGTTGCTGACGCTTCCAATTTGCCGTATGGGTGGAGCAGATATTCACAGTTCAGCCTAGCTGTTGTGAATCAAATCAATAGCCGATATTCTGTCAGAAAGGGTATGTTGAGTTGATTAATATTGTTCATACGGATTCATAGCTATAAGTGCATGTGTAAAATGTTCCAGTGTTGGGAGTTTTTGATCTCTTAAAGTTGAAGTGCTGGTTTGAAGGAAAGAGTCTATTGTAGACGTTGGAACAGACATTGATGATACTCTTTTGAACTTTTTAGCTGCCAGTTTACTTTCTAATTTGTTTTGGTTAACCTGGTTTTCTGATAACTATATGTGGTCTGAAATTACTTTCTGTTTAATGAATTTAGAGACGCAACATCAATTCAATGCAAGAGAAAGCGATTGGGGGTTTACATCATTCATGCCTCTCGGCGATCTCTATGATCCCACTCGAGGATATTTAGTGAATGATACTGTTCTGATTGAAGCAGAAGTTGCTGTGCGCAAGGTTCTTGATTACTGGTCTTATGACTCAAAAAAAGAGACTGGCTTTGTTGGACTTAAGAACCAAGGTGCAACCTGTTACATGAATTCTCTCCTGCAGACACTTTACCACATACCTTACTTCAGAAAGGTTTGATGCCATGCATGGCTTGCTTTATTCTTCAGGTTGCTAAACCCTATGAGTTTCTATAAAAGACAACTGAATACTGAACCATGCTTTTAGGCTGTTTATCACATGCCAACGACTGAGAATGATGCTCCTACAGCTAGTATCCCATTGGCGCTCCAGAGTTTATTTTATAAGCTTCAGTATAACGACACTAGTGTAGCAACAAAGGAGCTGACAAAGTCGTTTGGTTGGGATACTTATGATTCTTTCATGCAACATGATGTCCAAGAACTCAACCGAGTTCTAAGTGAAAAGCTCGAAGACAAAATGAAGGTAACTTGTCTTCTTCTGCATGCATGGCCTTTCTTCCCTTCTCATTTAGTGTCTTTTGTTTTAATTTTTTGCTTTGATTTTATAGGGAACTGTTGTGGAGGGAACAATACAGCAACTATTTGAGGGTCACCACATGAATTACATTGAGTGCATTAATGTAGATTACAAATCTACACGAAAAGAATCATTTTATGGTATGTTGTGTCATCCTATGCTGTCTTATTGTAGCAGAAGCTAACATAGTTTATCAAACTGTCTTTATAGCGGTTTACTTNCTTACTTCAGAAAGGTTTGATGCCATGCATGGCTTGCTTTATTCTTCAGGTTGCTAAACCCTATGAGTTTCTATAAAAGACAACTGAATACTGAACCATGCTTTTAGGCTGTTTATCACATGCCAACGACTGAGAATGATGCTCCTACAGCTAGTATCCCATTGGCGCTCCAGAGTTTATTTTATAAGCTTCAGTATAACGACACTAGTGTAGCAACAAAGGAGCTGACAAAGTCGTTTGGTTGGGATACTTATGATTCTTTCATGCAACATGATGTCCAAGAACTCAACCGAGTTCTAAGTGAAAAGCTCGAAGACAAAATGAAGGTAACTTGTCTTCTTCTGCATGCATGGCCTTTCTTCCCTTCTCATTTAGTGTCTTTTGTTTTAATTTTTTGCTTTGATTTTATAGGGAACTGTTGTGGAGGGAACAATACAGCAACTATTTGAGGGTCACCACATGAATTACATTGAGTGCATTAATGTAGATTACAAATCTACACGAAAAGAATCATTTTATGGTATGTTGTGTCATCCTATGCTGTCTTATTGTAGCAGAAGCTAACATAGTTTATCAAACTGTCTTTATAGCGGTTTACTTGTCTTTTGGCAGATCTCCAGCTTGATGTGAAAGGCTGCAAGGATGTATATGCTTCATTTGATAAGTATGTTGAAGTTGAACGCCTGGAGGGAGACAACAAATATCATGCAGAAGGGCATGATTTGCAGGTCGGCTGTCCTTTTTCTTTCCTTGTCATATTACTTTCCTTAGGATTTGAGTTATTGACTATGTCCCTATTTGTTAGTCCGCATATCTAATCATATATTGGGCCAACTTTTTGTATTATTAGGATGCAAAAAAAGGTGTTTTATTTATAGACTTCCCACCAGTTCTTCAGCTTCAACTCAAGAGGTTTGAATATGATTTTATGCGTGACACGATGGTGAAGGTCAGTATTTGAAGTATTGACTGCGTTCATATTTCATTTGAGGCTTTCTCACTAATAGCTTGTGAGTGCTTACACAGTTTTTTTCCTACAGATAAATGATCGGTATGAATTTCCTCTTCAACTGGATCTCGATAGGGAGAATGGAAAATATTTGTCCCCTGATGCAGACAAGAGTGTCAGGAATCTCTACACACTTCACAGGTATTTCTATTCTTTGTATCTTTAGATACAGTAAATTTGAATAAGGCTTGATATTAAAGTACTAGCTTTCTGTTCATGTGGATCGGTGAGTACGTACATATATATATATATATATATATATATATTTGGTATCATTTTTGTACCTAAGATTTCCCTTGTCAATCGATTGCTAATTTCCCTCTACAGGAGTCAGAGAAAACAAATAATTGTGCAGTAATTTTCTTGCTTGCCTGATTTGCGTGCTTGATCTGTTTGTTGTACCTCCTTTCTATGCAGTGTCTTGGTTCACAGTGGAGGAGTGCATGGTGGGCATTATTATGCTTTTATAAGACCGACTCTTTCAGATCTCTGGTATTTTTTATTTTTCTATTTGTGAACCAACTCTCTTTCTTCTATATGCTCTAGGAAGTTCCGTATTTCGGAGTCCATGAAATAATTGCATCTGAAAACTTATTTTCGTTCATCATCTACGCTCAGTATCAAAACCCTGTTCATGTCTTGTGATGCTTGATATGTCATTGAATTTCTTTTTGTCCACCTCTCTAAGCAATTGCAGTAGTTCTTACTAGAAACAGGATTAGGACTCTGCTAGACCATTTTTGCTTCTAGGGATTTTAAACTTGCAACTAAGTCTTTTCAATAGGTGCTACACAATATAGTAGTTGAATAAATTATGTTATGTATTAGTATGGTATTGGGGACTGACTCGTATCCTTATATGTAAATATGGTTGCATGCCAAATTGTGCAAGAGTAGCTATCGACAAATTTCTCTAGAAACTAATATAATATTGATGCTATGTGTATGTGTTGATATTAGTTTCATGCATAAGATTCATCTTATAAGTGATCTATGTAGTTCCTTTTTGTTTTCCTTTTCTCGCAGTTTTATCCATTCCTATAATATCTCACGTCTTTTTCTGGTTTCTGGCGTTGGTTAAGAAATGCATTGATTACCATATTTTTGTTCATGCTTGACTCTTAGACTTCTTAAAACTTCTATTTCTTTCAGGTATAAATTTGATGACGAGCGAGTAACGAAGGAAGATATGAAAAGGGCACTGGAAGAACAATATGGTGGTGAAGAAGAGGTATCCCTCACTCTCTAGGTTTTCAATTTTTGCTTTCTAAACGTAATTCTCATACTTTTGTTGTTGGTGTATCGCTTAGTTACCACCGAGTAACCCTGGTTTCAATACCCCACCTTTCAAATTTACAAAATACTCGAACGCATACATGCTTGTATATATCCGGGAAAGCGACAAGGATAAAATAATCTGCAATGTTGATGAGAAAGACATTGCAGAACATTTAAGGGTAAGACATTCGTTTGCACATTTTTTAAGACTACGTTACTTGGCTTTACCTGAATCAGTGTAACTTTCTGAACAGCTGAGGCTGAAGAAAGAACAAGAAGAAAAGGAAGAAAAAAGAAAATACAAGGCGCAAGCTCACCTCTTCACTATAATTAAGGTTTTCTTCTTCAATTAATTTGGGCCTGACAAAGTGTAGTCCTCTGATCTAGTTGTGGTATAGATTTGGTACTGATGTTACTAATCAATATATACTTTTTAAAAGGTCGCAAGAGATGAAGACGTAATTGAACAAATTGGAAAAGATATATTTTTTGATCTAGTTGATCATGAAAAAGTCCGGAGTTTTCGAATCCAGAAACAGACCCCCTTTCAAATATTTAAGGTACATGCCTTGAATATCTTCCATTTTAAGTTCAGAAAAACATATTGTTTGTAAAGCTGGTGACTTGAATCTATCTTATTCTTTTGAAATTTATGTTCATATAGGAGGAGGTGGCCAAAGAATTTGGTGTCCCGGTTCAACTACAGCGGTTCTGGATTTGGGCTAAGCGGCAAAACCATACTTATCGCCCCAACCGCCCCCTATTACCTCATGAAGAATTACAGACAGTAATTATTTCCTTTCTATACCTCTATTAATGCGTATGGCTTATCTTATACTTAAAATTGGAAATACAATGCTGCTATTAAATTATTATCTTTGCTTCTTTGAGACAGTAATTATTTCCTTTCTATACCTCTATTTTGAGATCATTTCCAAAACTGGCATCCTTGGTTGTTTTTTGTTTGTCACTTAATGGGTTTTCTTTCGGATCATACAAGTTTGTGATTTTATAGTTGTCACTAGTGTACCAGTCAGTCCTCTGCAGATAACTTCATCTGCATAAACCAACTTTCACTTGTTTAATGATGTGTTTCTCTTGAAGTATTTTTAACTTGGAGATGTTGTCTTAGGTTGGGCAAATAAGAGAAGCATCTAACAAGGCAAGCAATGCCGAGTTGAAATTATTTTTGGAAATAGAGCTTGGACCAGTAAGACTTCCCCATTGCCAAGTTTAATTACTGAGGAATTTCAAAACTAATCGGTCAACATGGAAGTTAATCAAATAGTATTACTAACTACTCATATTTCAGGATCTGCGCCCTATTGCTCCCCCTGACAAATCAGTAGATGATATTCTTCTTTTCTTTAAACTCTATGACCCTGAGAAGGCAGAACTAAGGTAATTCTAGTACATCCATCTACTATCTGCTACTGTTATAATATTTGTTCTCCTACACAGCTTCTTGCGTTTTTCTTTTAACCACTTGGACTCGTAGCTTTCACTATTGATACAAAGCTTTGTTGTTATTTTGTAGGTATGTTGGCAGGCTCATGGTGAAAAATTCCAGTAAACCCATGGATATAGTAGGGAAATTGAATCAAATAGCTGGTTTTGCTCCTGATGAAGAAATAGAACTTTTTGAGGTTTGGGATCTTTCCTCTTAGTTCTAACTTTATATCATGCTTATAGTCGAGAAATATCTCATCTGATTGCTTGTCTGACCAGGAAATAAAGTTTGAACCATGTGTTATGTGTGAACATCTAGATAAGAAGACATCCTTCAAATTGTGTCAAGTAATGTCTCTTTCGTTTTATCAACTGAAAATCTTTCGTACTCTGGTTTCTCTTTTCTTGACATGGTATTTTTCACCTTCAGATTGAAGATGGAGATATCATTTGTTTTCAAAAACCTCTTGTTACCCAAGACAGTGAATGCCAATACCCAGTCGTGTCGTCATTTTTGGAGTACGTACAGAATCGACAGGTATAAGTCATTGGACACGGTTGGTGATAGTTAATTGTTCTAGACTATTAGTTTAGATGAAATCTCTAAAGTGCAAATCAGTAAATCCAAACCAAAACCAATCGGATACGGATTTGGTATGGTTTGCTCATAACTCGTATACCCCAACATCCCAAAGAGTATTACATGTATAAATATATAAGGCTTGTTCGTTTGCTCGTCACTGGTGACAGCGACAGAGACGAGCAACACATAATGTTTTCGTTGTTGTCTCCGAGACTAGCAAACGAACAAACCCATAGTTGCATATAAAAATATTCATATAATCTTAATTGTAGCTTATTGAAAAGATGTTTTCCCATGATACTGAAGCAAAAGAAAAGTCTAGTGAATTTGAAATTAAGAAAATAGTCAACAAAATCTTCGATTTTAGATTCTCTTGAAGAAGGTGAAGTTCTCTCTGGAAAGGAGAACCACAACATATATAACTACGAATTATCTGACGTTACAAAAAAAGCCGGAAACCATAAAAATTGAAACCGAAACTGATATTTAATATAGAACAACGTTGTTGTGACGGAATTTTTGTTCTTTTATTTTGTTATAGTGGTCGTTGTTGCATTGATTAACTAATTTGTGTGGTTATTGTGTAGCTGGTTCGCTTTCGTACTCTAGAAAAGCCAAAAGAAGATGAGTTTGTTCTGGAGTTGTAAGTAACTTTATGAACAACTTATGTGAGAATGTTGTTTTGCTGATTCCATTAGGTCAAATTTATATCAAATTCACACTGGTTCAGGTCAAAGCTGCACACTTATGATGATGTTGTTGAAAGAGTTGCTCATAAGCTTGGCCTTGATGATCCATCTAAAATTAGACTTACATCTCACAATTGCTATTCTCAACAACCCAAGCCACAACCTATTAAATACCGTGGAGTAGATCATCTATCAGATATGCTAGTTCACTACAATCAGGTTATTGACATATTTCTTAAGTGAACTTTATATGATTCTTCTTACTACATTCAATTTTGTTTGCTTATTAAGATTGTTTTCTTGTTTTTTTTCAGACGTCTGACATTTTGTATTATGAAGTTCTGGACATTCCTCTTCCGGAGTTGCAAGGTCTCAAGACTCTAAAAGTTGCTTTCCACCACGCTACAAAGGACGAAGTATGTGTTAAAACTTATTTGTGATTTGCAGCACACTTCAGAAATCTTATAAACTATTAACTTTGTAGGTGATAATTCACAATATCAGACTACCTAAACAGAGCACTGTAGGAGATGTTGTTAACGAACTTAAAACAAAGGTAAGTCAATCTAGTTGCATATCTCTGCTGTTGGCAGCATTCAGATCACTGGTGGGGACACTAGTTGTGTCATATACATATTTTTGTTTTTAAGGAATTTTCTATATATCTTTAGGTTTTGCTCCATATAATTTTGTTTCTTGGGTCCTAAAGAAAATCGACACTTGTGTATCAGGTGGATCTTTCACATCCAGATGCAGAATTGAGGTTACTTGAGGTATTTTTCCACAAGATCTACAAGGTAATAGACTAACTTGTTCTTTTTTACATTGTAATGAACTTTTTGCAATCTTCTGAAATTTAGCAAATTTAAATCCAATTTGCTGTGTACGCTTTACAGATCTTCCCACCCACTGAAAGGATTGAGAATATTAATGACCAGTACTGGACTTTACGAGCAGAAGAGGTATTTGATAAGCCTCGCCTTTCTCCTTGCATTAGTGTAGTGGCCTTACCATTATCTAAACATCGATTTTGAAACTGACTTTCTTCTTTTGTTATCTTGTGAAACCTTAGATACCTGAAGAAGAAAAACATATTGGTCCTAATGACCGGTTAATACATGTATACCATTTTACTAAAGAGGCTGGGCAAAATCAGGTAGCAATCCAAATCAAGCTTATAATTTATATGACCTTAAGTTTTGGTCCTGCCTCGAGTTTTCTTAACCATTGTTTCTTCTGCAGCAAGTACAGAACTTTGGTGAGCCGTTCTTTTTAGTAATCCATGAAGGTGAAACCTTAGAAGAAGTAAAGTCCCGTATCCAAAAGAAGCTTCATGTCCCAGACGACGACATTTCCAAAGTATACATAGATTGCTCTGTTTTGTTTAAACCAATTGTTGTTGTTCTAGCTATTAGTTGTATCATTGCTAATGCGTTACTTAATGTCATGCAGTGGAAGTTTGCATCTTTTTCAATGGGACGTCCAGAGTACTTGCAAGACACAGATATTGTTTACAATCGCTTCCAGGTAGTCCAAATTCTTATCCTTCAAATTCTTTGTGGACAAAGTTAACGATTTTTGACATTTAATTTGTCTTTTTGAAACAGAAGAGAGATGTGTACGGTGCTTGGGAACAGTATCTTGGATTGGAGCACATTGATAATGCTCCTAAAAGGGCTTATGCAGCAAACCAGGTAACAAATTAATAAAATTTTATTTGATTCCATTGCTTGTGATAAGCCCTTCTCTTCTCTTATTGAATGGTATATGATCGTATTGCTTGCGATAAGCCATCTACTTCTCTTGTTAAACTCTGTATTCGAGTATATTGCTTTGCGAGACGTCATCTTTGTCTCCCATTGAATTGAATTGGATACTATTTCTTGTGAGACTATCTCTTCTCTTATTAAACTCTATTTGAAACATGTTTTTCCGACTCAAAACCAATCGGTAATGAGTGGAGTAACCAATGTTCTTTATACATTCATATTAATGGTAGTTTCTATCCGATGTGGGATTCTAACATGTTCCCTCAAGATGATGGGTTTCCTAACTTATTCATCTGGGACTTTAATTCCCTCAAGATGATGGGTTGATGATATTTGTTACAGTCAACTAGATTCTCTGATACCTATTGTGTAAATTTATATTGCTTGTGAAGCTCACTTGTTTCTCTTACAACATTGTTAATTGATATGTTTTGTGTACTGTTGCCAGAATCGGCACACATATGAGAAGCCAGTGAAAATATACAATTAAGAGAGATTGAGAGAGACAGGTCGCAGCACACACACACACAGAGCCAGGCTATGTGGATAAGTGTTGTTGGACGAAGAAGAAGAAGAAGAAAGTGAGGTTTGGGTTTGGTTTTTGGGTATTGGGTTTTGGTAAGAGGGGAGAGAGTGTAGAAAAAGAGTCTCAATTCTTAGATTTGATTACAAAATTTGATAAATATCAATGGGAAGTGTGTTTTTGGTGTTTGAAAAAAAAACTACTTTGTGCTTATTTTTATGGTGCCTTGTTAATATTCTGCTTAGTTCTTCTTCACTCTCTCTTTCAATCGACACATCTCTTGGAATTTGTGGTTTTTCTGGGTTTTATTTTCACTTTTTAATTTAATTTTTATAGAGTTTTGTTACCAACATTGTAATTTTAGTAGTTGTGGATAATATATTTGATGTTCAATTGCGGGAAAAATTCTCATTTGGGGAGAAATTTGCTCTTTAATAATATGGGTATTTGGTTTATTTATTTTTTAATTCAAAAAATGTGTAGTTTTATAAGTCAAAATTTTTTTATCTATTTATAGGAGATTTACTAAAATGATCTAAATTGCATATGATTTTAGGTGTTTGGACAAATAATGTTTTGTGATAAAAAAACCAATACATTTTAATTTATTTACAATAACTAGCAATTTACCCGC
>KE151373.1:164890-181526 GCA_000411095.1 Aethionema arabicum
ACAATAGTCATCATTTAAAAATATAAATTAAATTAATACATAACAATATATTTATCATATTATGTCTTATTAATGATTCATTTTCCATATTTTACAATTATTTTAGACAAATTTATCCCTAACATTAAATTTAGTCATAAATGTTTTTAATTAAATTAACAATGGCATGGATGTAAATAAATAGAATTATTTGGGGGTCTCTCCTCAAATAATATATGTAAGATATCATTAATGAATTAAAAATGATATACTGTGAATTATGGGGAACACGGTCTATTTCCCCTTGAGAAGTATCATATACGATACGTTTCCCGCAACTGTTTGACCTCGGTCCAATTGTACACCTAGCCAAACTTCGAGGTCTGAAACCCCATAAACTGTGATTTATTTCGATTTAGTTGGTTTTTTTCATTAACCGAAGGTATTAACCAACCTAAGAAACCACCAACCGGATTATGACCCGATTTCAATATTAACCAAACCCAATTTCCCCTAAACCAAATAATGGTAACTAATAAAAAATCTACAATTTCCCCAAATCAACATAAACCCTAAATCGAGACCCAAATTTGAATTACGAAAATTCCGTTTTCATTTGAATCCCGTTTCTTCAAATCTTGTTTCTGTTGTAGTTGGGAAATCGATTTCTGAGATGTCTGGAAGTGTTCCAGGAGAAGACTATGACGAGGATGAAGGAGGTGAAGTCTTCATCGTGTTTAGTGTGTCTAGCAGATGTAACTGAATCTGATAAGATTGTGATAAATGGTACAGAGGAAGAGGTAGGGTTGTTAAGTGAGAAGATGGAAGAGGAGAAAGCAAAGCTGAGAGAGAAGAAAGGTGTCTCTAAGAAGAGCAAGAACGGTGTGGCTATGGCGGATACATGAACAAAGGTTGCAAAGAGATAGATTGATGATGGGAATGAGAATGTTAATGGCATCAATGCGAAGAAATTCAAGGCTGGAGATAAAATACTGGTTAATGCTACTAAAGAAGTGTATGCTTCTCTGTTTACATCATCCAAGAAAAAGCTATTGATGGAGGTCTTGCTTCTTTTGCTCCTGTCTCGTTTCTTCCTCTAGGAAGAGATTGATTAATCTGGTTACTATGACTGAAATCAATATTTCTTTGCCTTAATCTCTCTCTAATCCGTCCACGTTCTTTGTTCAATAACTGTTCATCTTCCAAATCTCTCCACATTTGAACAATCCTTGATGCTTGAGTTCTAGATATTTCATTGGGGAAAATTTTAGGGTTCTTTGGGGAAAATTTAATTGATTTGGGAAAAATTTAATTTGACCCGGGTTTGTTAACGGATCGTCTGGGTCGATTAGGTCTTGCGGTTTAAGGTTGGTTTTTTGGTTAATGCCTTCGCTTAATGAGAAAACCAACTAAATCAGACTAAACCACGGTTTATGAGGTTTCAGACCTCGAAGTTTGGCTGGGTGTGTAATTGAGCTGAGGTCAAACAGTTGCGGGAACGTATCGTATATGATACTTCTCGGGGAAAAATAAACCGTGTTCCCGTGAATTATGTAATTGAGATGAAATTGTCCTTTCTTCCATTGACGATCTTATTGAAGAAGAAGGAGAAACCTCTGTTGAAAAAATCAGTTCCTAGGCTTGTAGGTAAATATTTGACGCAAACGACATTTAGACATCTAGTTTTAAGTTCATCGGTTTTACGATTTATGATTCTATCTAATCTCTGGTTATTCGGTAGGTGAATAGCTCGATAGACGATTTTTAGCAGCGTAGAAGATAAACCGCGGAGGCGAACATCCCTAAGTCGACGAAGGTAAGATCACTAAATCTTGTCATTTGGTATAAATGTAGTATGCATGATTAGATAGACTTTGAAGGTATCGCTTACGTAGATCCAATATGCTAGAATTCCCAATCAGGTAGACGAACCCAATTAGGTAGACATATTCAATTAGGTAGACGAACGCAATTAGATAGCCGAACCCAATTAGATAGACAAAGCTAATCACGTTGACAGATTCAATTACGTAGACGAATCCAAATAGGTAGACATACCCAATTAGGTAGACGAATCCGCATAAACAAAAAATGAAGGTACACGTTATAAGTTCAGGTAGACTTATGCAAACATAAGTTCACGAAAACTGTATAAATTTGACAGAAGCAGTCTCACGTGAGTTACGTTTTTTTCACTAGATGGTCTCTGTATTTGTGTGCTTCGGTGAGTAAATATCGAGGACCGATGAGAAATGTAACTAGAGGTGGGAGAAATATATCAGTTGAAGATGCTATGCATGTGGAGAAATTTGTAAAGATGGTGTGCACAAGATTTTTAAATTATTGTTCAAGTTTATAAGTAATTAATTCAATATGGTTTATTATCATGTGTTTTTATCTTTTTTTGAGATCCTACTAAATACTGTTGTTGAAAATTAGCATGAAATAAAAAAAAATTCAAAACTCACAAAATCCAAATATATATTTTTTTAATTAATATTATAATCCAATGGGTGCTTACAAACTTTTATTCTAAATTATCACAACATAAATTACTTTGAAAACCTAACTACAAGTAGGATTAAATACAGATCGACCATAAAACATATCAATACCGGATTCAACATTCGTAGTGGTGGTCCATTTACTCCATACCACAACTCAGGCACTAGAAAGACATGCAAGCTTTCAAAGAGCTCTCTCTTGGACGAGTAATTGATGCTCTTCGTGGGAATATGTCCGTTCCCTTTCTCAAACAGTTTTCTCGGAAAACCTATTGTTACATTGTCCATACCCACCATACTTATTAAACACATGGAAAGTAGACATTAAAATTGACATTAAATGTCAACAAATATTCTAAAAAATATATAAATGTAAGTCTGCGTCATTGAATTTTTGTCTACATCACTTTGTTTTAGTGTCTACATAACTTTGTTTGTCTATGTTGTCACACTTTTCTATCTATGTTGCCACACTTTCGTACATTTTTTCGTGTATGTTGCTCTACTTTTTAGTCTATGTAGTTCTCTTTTATTTTGTCTCTGTTGTTATATTTTCTTGTCTATGTAACCCTATTTTGTTACACTTTTTGGTCTATCTAGCTTTATTTCACTGTCTATGTTGCCCTATTTTCCGGTCTACGTTTATTTGTTCCTCTGTCTACGTTGTCTTATATTTCTACGGTTTCTCTTCTACGTTGCTCTATTTTGCTATCTACGTTGCTCCAGTTTTTGTCTACGTTTCTCTGGTTTTCTGTCTACGTAGCGAGATGTTACAACTGCCCTTACTCTACCTAGTTATATTACGCCACCTAAACCTTAAACCCAACATTATATGTCCATGTTGCTCTGTAATTTCTGAATCTACGTGAATCTATATACCCGTAATTCCCATCAAATTCAACGAAATTTCCTACTTCAGATCTCCCAATCATATGGTCCGCGAAATTTTATACTTTAGATCTACAAACCCCGACGAGAAATACCCATATTTCAGTGTTCTAAACATCAAACCCTACCACACATTTAAAAAACGATAAACGGTAATTATTTTCTTCACGACAAAAGAACTAACGAACCGACATGGAGAATGACAAAACTTTTGACTAACGCTGCCGTGAATTACCAGAATACATAAGAACACGTCGCTGTCATCGTGAATCGCCTGAGAGAGGAGAAAGATAAGAGATTAAGATTTACTATTGGAAAGTGAAAGAACATTTACGTCTTATGAGATTAATAATTATGTTAATGACAGTTTTTTAAAATAAAAAGGGCAATTTGGACAATTCACTAAAAGTTGTGTTTTATCAAATATATCCCAAAATTATGTGTTAAAGTCCACATTATTGAAGTTTTTTGGACTATTGGCCATCATTTCTGTTGTATTTATATGATCCAACTATAGAAAACTGTCCAAAATCTGATTCAGGTTTAAAAATTCATTTCAAATCCAATAAATAATTACTAACCAAGTAAAATAATTGGAAGTTTAAATACAAAGCGAATTTTAAAAAAATAAAACCCAAACCAAAAATTAACTTTAAAAAAACCAAATTTTTCCCAAAATCTCTAAAATCACGTGATGCTTTATTAATTTTCAAAACCATAAAAAATATCCACCCAACAGTTATCTCTCTTCCCGCTCTTCCATTCTTCATTGCGATCCCGAAAACTAGATATATTTTATTTGGTTTGAAGCACAATCTAACATATAACTCCTATCAAGAAACCTTCATTTGTGGCAACCTCCCCCTCTAAGAATGATAGTGTGTTTTCGTACAAAAGAAGAGGCGACGAGCTTGAGTCAAGATCGAATCTCGACAAAATTCAGAGATGGAAGAGGCGGCGATGTTGATCGACATAAATCTGGCAGAGAAGGAAGGATACGGTGACATAAATCGACGACAGGAATGGTGAAGAAACAACGGATGAAGAAAACATATGTTTAATGTTTTTGTTGTTTGTGTTTTGGACAATTAACGATACTTGAGACAAATATGTTTGTTTGTGTTTTTGGTAAATATGTTTAAATTTTTTGTTGTTTAGGTTTTGGTTAATTAGTGATTAATGATACTCAAGACAATTATGTTTGTTTCGCTCTTGTTTAAAGCTTTTATTGTTGCTGTATTAGACAATTAGTCATACTTGAGACAATTACATTGCTTGTTAACTATATATATATATATATATATAATTTTTTTTGTTTTGGACAATCATGTTTTAAGTTTATGGGTTGGACAATTATAATATACAATGGTTTATGGATATTATTTTGTAATGTAGGATTCTGAAGAAGAATCAGAGGCAATGTTACCCGTGAAAATGTACATACATCTAGAATTATATAACAAATCATTAATAACGATAACAAGAAGGTGCTATGTTGTGAATGCCGTGAAAACATTAGAAGGATTTCTCGACGACGTTAAAATGGAGTGGTTTAGGAATCATCGTTAATTCTGCCACTTCTGCAAAAACGTACTCAAGAGGATGTGGAGGAGAATTAGGTTATGGTGCTTGACTGTGTTGGACAATTATGTTTGTTTGTGTTTAGTGTGTTTAAGTTTTTAGTTGTTCTGTTTTGGACAATTTGTGATACTATAGAAAATTATTTTTGTTTGTGTTATATCGTTTTAAATTTTGGTGGTTCTGTTTTGGATAATTTGTGATACTATCACAATTATATTTGTTTGTGTTAGGTATGTGTTTAAGTTTTTATTGGTTTTGTTTTGGACAATTAATGATATTATGAACAATTATACTTCTTTGCGTTAAGTATGTTTTAAAAATATAATTTACGTTTAATCTTATATTAATAATCCACAAGTAGGGAGAGAGAAATAAAGAAACATTATAAAGTTGACACTGGTCGGATTTTGCTGAGTTGTCAACATAAGAGGAAATTTAAGAAAATGATTAAATATGTAAAACAACAAATATTGAAATTAATTATTTCAAAACAAATTGATTTTGATAGTTAATTAATGTAACCATCCACATATCCCAAGAATAATTATCTATTTATTTTTATTTTAAATTAGTCTTTTTTACCTTTCTCTGGTATTTAAAAAAAATTTGAAAACAATATTTTTATTTTGTTTTAGAAAATTGAATGCACTTGTTTAAAAATTCTTAACTTGTAACCTTTATTTACATTATAATATAAAAAACTCTTCATATTTGCTTTTGTAAATATCTTTTATTTAATTTTACTTTTCAAAATTTTTATCTTAATTATCGACACAAATAGAAAAAATAGAAATAACAAAAAAAAATTGATTTAATTTATAAATAACTTTTTTTGTTAGCACATACTAGTTAGTTAGATATTTCATAAACATGTTACTGATTGGTTAGAACTGAAACTTTTTTAAAAATAATATATATTTAAAAATTGATTATAGTCAAGAAAATAATTGATTGGATATGACAAAATATATTTTATTATTCATCATCATCACTCATAAAATATACCATTAACATTCATCATCATTCATAAATTACCATTGAATTAGACACTATCTAGACCAAAAACTAAATGGGATTTGAAATTGGACTGGAAAATTTAGTGAATGCACCACCCACTAGACTACCTAGTTTAATGAAAAATTACTAGCAAATCTATTAGATGTTGTAATTTGGTTGAGTGCAAGTGCACCCACTATCTCAAGTAGATCCGCAACTGCATTGAACCAATCAATTTTAGAATAAATTTTGTATTTTAAAGAACCCATAAACCATACTTGTACTAGTTAAGAAACAAATAAATATCATATATAAAAATAGAAATCATATATGTTCCGTCGTTTTACCAATTGTACTATCAAAGAGAAAAAAAACTCAAACAACTAATGTTTTTTCCCAAACACCACCAGCTTATGAATCATTGTCTTCTACTCCTCGATTTTATTGATCCAGAGATCGTGAATTTTCGATTAATGAATTAAGTTTTATGTTTGAAGGGATTGGAAATTACTCGTAGAAGAAATAGAGCCGAGATCGCTAAGATAGCAAAAGTTGTCGAATCTGCGAGCTAACGAATGAGATCGTCGCAATAAAAGACAAATAGTATTTAATGATTGGCAAAAGATGTCATTTTTTTACATGTGTACATTAGAGCATCTCCAATGGTTAAGCACCAATGGAGAGTGCTTAACCATTTTTTATTAAATTTAATGGATAAGAAACTGTTGGTTAGATTAATAATTTTGTTGTTTCCAATGGTTAAGATACTTGTGGTGCTTAAAAAAAATTGTTTTTTTTTATATATTTCAATTCATCAATTGAATTGTGAATTCTTTGCCTTGTTCTAACTCATTAATCATCAATTTATTTTTCATACCCATCTTTGATTGAATTCACTTCTATCTAAATCTTATAAAGCCTTTTTAAGTTTTGTTTTGGGAAAATTTGAGATTTGTTGGTGTAGGTGTGTGTGTGTTTATATACATATGATAGTATTGTTTCCTTAAAAAAGAAGTTGTGTGGAAGAGAAAAGAATTTTGGTGAGAAATTGTCAAAAACCACCATTTTTTACTATTTTAATTCTTTTTTATTTATTTATAATTTTTTAAAATAAATTATTATAGAAATGAGCTTATTTTGTAAGTTTAAAGAGGATAAAAAAAACTTGTTTTTTTTCTTTTATTAACACCAAATACCCAAGTGACACCTAAGGAAGCTTAAGAAAATTTTAAAAAAGCTTATCTAAACATCAATCCTTAACTAATTAACCAATTTTGATTTATTTTTTATCCTAAATACACTAAGCAACTCTTTAAGCACCCTCTAAACACCTCTATTGGAGATGATCTTACTATTTTAAGTACAATGATTGAGAGTACAAGAACATTTTTTTGTCAATGTGACATTCCTTTTATAATAAATGGGCTTTTGGAAGGTTGTTAATTTGACCCTTCCCAAATCCACCCCAACAAATTTCACTATTCTTCTTTAAAAAACATGATTACAATTGTTTAGCGATTTAAGAATCCAACTAATGCTTATAAATCTTTGTTCCTCGCTTGAGCTTATGACTCCTTGTTCCTCGCTCGAACTTATGAATCCATGTTCCTCGCTTATGAATTTGATCCCAACTAATGATTATAAATCATTGTTCCTCACTTGAGCTACTTATAAGTGGTGTTTTTGACACATTTACAAGCATTGTTTTTGTAGTTTTATCTATGTTTTTAGGTGCATTTGGAGGACTTTAGGTACATTTCACGTTTTGGAGTCAAGAAAGGATCAAAGAAGCAAAATGGAGCGAAAATAGGCAAACACTCTTGGAAATACAAGACCTAAGCATCAGGACACGACCGGGTCCTCATTTGACCCATGGTCGCGACCCCTACACCAGAACAAGAGGGTCTCTGATCGTTAAGATCCGACCGCATCCTTGGACCACCCATGGTCGGGGCGAGCATGAGAAAACTACAAGAAGAATCTGAGAAGAAGGACGATATGTGATTATGAACGAAAGGAGTAAGTGTATGCACAAATTGCCTTTTTGTTTTTTTTTTGATTTTGCAGATAGACGACTTCCTACCTTTTGAGAGTAGCCACCAAATTGAGGATGAATAATTTAGCTCCACCAACGAAATAAATCCCTCATTTGCGTGGCCAAAATGCATGTTCATCAAATGAGCAAAGCACAAAAGATCTCAAATAATCAGTTAATCGGGTGACAATGGGTGATATATAGGAATGGGTTTGAAGGTGATCAAAATCCGGTGCGGAAACGACATCCTAATCGAATGGTACTCTGTTCTTTGTTTTAGTTTAGGGTTATCTCCGAGGTTGGTTGCTTGTCTTTGGAAAGAATGATTATCTTATGAGTCTTTCTTGTCATACCTTTAAGCTTAAGTGACTCTTGATTTGCTTGAGGACAAGCAAGAGTTTAAGTTTATGGAAATTGATAAGTGGTGTTTTTGACACATTTACAAGCATTGTTTTTGTAGTTTTATCTATGTGTTTAAGGTGCATTTGGAGTACTTTATGTACATTTCACATTTTGGAGTCAAGAAATGATCAATGAAGCGAAATGGAGCAAAAAAGGGAAAAAACTTGTGGAAATACAAGACCTGAGCATCAAGACACAACCGGGTCTTCGTTTGAACCATGTTCGGGGCCCCTACACCAGAACAAGAGGGTCCATAATCGTCAAGATCAGACTGCATCCTTGGGCCACCGATCGCCGGGACGAGCACGATAAAGCTACGGGAAGAATCTGAGAAGAAAAACCTGACAAGGGGCATGTGTGACCCATGGTCGGGGCCATCCGCCCAAAAGTATGGAAAAACCTTTGCCGAGCTCGGCCCGACCATGGGCCACAATAGGACTCGGCCGGAGGCCTCACTGTAAGATTTGAAGACTTTTCTTTTCTTGCCTTCTATGCGGTTTTATCTAGAGCTTTTTATATATATATATTCTTTGATTTTGATTTGTAACAAGCAACCCTAACGATTGTTCTTGGCGACTTGTTCTTGTCTTTTGCACCATTTCCATTGTTAATTTCTTTAACCGATATTCGATTAAAACAATCAAAAAAACGAAATTAAACCATAAGAGTAAACCAGTTTTGTGGCCAATATAAGATTTTTTTTTTTTGCCTAAAAACAAGAATAATCAGATAAATGCGAGAAATTGGATTAAGGAAATTTAAATGATGAATTATGCAAAATGCTCTTATTCAAACATTTTTTTACAAATTTGCCCTTTGTGTGAGGGTTTACCAATTATACTCTTGATCTATTGTTATTGTATTTTTGTAAAAAATGCTTGAATGAGAAATTTTTAAAAATCAATTATGTAAAATGCCCTAATTCAATACATTTTTATAATTTTTTCATAAAGTGTGAGGGTATACCACTTATAATGTTGGGTATATTGTTAGGGTAATTTTGTAAAAATGCTTGAAGTAAGACATTTTTGAAAAAAAAAAACTTGAATGAGGACATTTTTGCAAATCCCCCAATTTAAATTGTGGTATTAATGAGTTATCGAACATAGAAATTAAAATTTATTATAAATCTTATATGATGATTACCACGAAATATATATATTTGCTCTTTATTAGTGTACACTTTTATAATAACAACATAATACATTTATACATAATCCAAATCCATATTCGAGAAAAAAACATAATCACTCTTCCCATATTTTTATCAAAAACATTCAAGTTCAATTTTTTTTGTTAAAATTTATTAAGATTTAAAGATAAATCCGTCGAATGTATAGTTATCTTATTTTTAACTGAATATTTATTAGGCCCAATATTTATATTTTAATTTTTTTTATAAAGTGAACTATTCTAAGCAATAATTTAGTTTTTCCATGAAAAAGAAATAGTGACATTAACATCACTATTTTTTCCCCCAAAGTTACATTAGTATTTAAATTATAATTTCGTACTTATATTTATATTTTATAATTAAAAAATGATCATTTAATAAATTTTAATTTTTTTACTATACCTTATTAACACTTGTAGATTATAAAGATGAAACAAAACAAATTAAGGTCACTTTAAAAGCTTAGAATAAGAAGCCCACACAGTAATAGCCACCGTCACAGTCGCGACGATCGACGTGGAGGTTTTTGAGTGGTGGAGGTATTATTAAAGGCGTGATCTGTCAAGTTCTCATTAGTCTGTCATTTTATTACTAGAAACATATGAGTCCGAATCCGAATCGTAATTTAAATTACAACATAAGCCCTTCAAGTTTATAAAAATAACAAAATAGTCAAATCGAAAAGGGAGAAAGAGTAAGAAAATAGCGATTGATCTCTTCCTCACTTCTTCCTCTTCGTCTTCTTCTCCTTCTTCTTCTTTTCCTTCTTCTTTGTATTCCTACTTTTGATTTCTCTATTCGGCGCTCTCTGTTTACTTATCGATCCGTTCGTCAATCAGGCAATGACTATGATGACTCCACCGCCATTAGATGTAATTACCGATTCATCATCATTTATTTTGTGTTGTGTCTCAATTTGATTGTTTTGTCGTCTTCGTGTGTAGTCCTCTCCCATGAGTATGCTTGTAATTCTTTTGGTTTTGGTATTAGCTGATCCAGTAGGGTTTTAATCTGTTTATGTTGATTTTCTCTTCGAAGCGGTTGAGTCATCGAGCAAGTACCGCGATTTTGTGCTTTTTTTCTTCTTTTGGACTGTTCCTGATTTCGGCGCAATTCTGTTTTCACGTTATGATCACTCGATTGGAAGATTTAGGGTTTGTAATTGGTCAAAAGTCTTCAATATATTTGGTCTTTTTGCGAATTTTGTAGCAGCAAGAGGACGAGGAGATGCTTGTTCCACATTCGGATTTGGTCGAAGGCCCTCAGCCTATGGAAGGTAAGACTTTAGGGGTTGATTGATTTTGAAGAGTTGCTTTAATTGGATGCTATAGAGCTTGCGAATTTTTAGAATTGATGGTTTTCTGTCCTAGGGTTTTGTGATGTTCTTGGGTTGTTGAGTTCTTACCATCTGTTGATGAATTTGTAGTTGCACAAGCTGAGCCTGCTGCAACTACCGTGGAAAATCCTCCAGTTGAGGATCCTCCCACTCTGAAATTCACGTGGAATATCCCAAATTTTACTAGGGTGAACACTAGGAAGCATTACTCTGAAGTATTTGTTGTTGGAGGCTACAAATGGTAATAGGATATACTTGTTTTGATGCATTTGGCAATTGATTGTATGCATTATGTTACAGTTGACTGACCCAAGAGCTGGATTTACTCTTTCAGGCGAATATTAATCTTTCCTAAAGGAAACAATGTCGACCATTTGTCCATGTACTTGGATGTTGCTGACGCTTCCAATTTGCCGTATGGGTGGAGCAGATATTCACAGTTCAGCTTAGCTGTTGTGAATCAAATCAACAACAGATATTCCGTCAGAAAGGGTATCTTGACTTGATTAATTTGGTTTGTACAGATATATAGCTATGAAGTGCATGCGTAAAATGTTCCAGTGCTGGTTTGAAGAAAAGAGTCTATTGTAGACGTTGGAACAGACCTATACTCTTTTGAACTTTTTAGCCTGCGAGTTTACATTCTAATTTGTTTTGGTTAACCTGTTTTTCTGTTAACTATATGCAATTGTCTGAAATTACTTTCTGTTTTATGACTTTAGAGACGCAACATCAATTCAATGCAAGAGAAAGCGATTGGGGGTTTACATCATTCATGCCTCTCGGTGATCTCTATGATCCCACTCGAGGATATTTAGTGAATGATACTGTTCTGATTGAAGCAGAAGTTGCTGTGCGCAAGGTTCTTGATTACTGGTCTTATGACTCAAAAAAAGAGACTGGGTTCGTTGGGCTTAAGAACCAAGGTGCAACCTGTTACATGAATTCTCTCCTGCAGACACTTTACCACATACCTTACTTCAGAAAGGTTGGATGCCATGCATGCCTTATTTTATTCTTCAGTTTGCTAAACCTTAGGAGTTTCTAAAAAAAACATCTGAATACTGAACCATGCTTTTAGGCTGTTTATCACATGCCAACGACTGAGAATGATGCTCCTACAGCTAGTATCCCATTGGCGCTCCAGAGTTTATTTTATAAGCTTCAGTATAATGACACTAGCGTAGCAACAAAGGAGCTGACGAAGTCGTTTGGTTGGGATACTTATGATTCTTTCATGCAACATGATGTCCAAGAACTCAACCGAGTTCTATGTGAAAAGCTTGAGGACAAAATGAAGGTAACTTGTCTTCTTCTGCATGCATGGCCTTTCTTCCCTTCTCATTTAGTGTGTTTTGTTTTAATTTTTTGATTTGACTTTCTAGGGAACTGTTGTGGAGGGAACAATACAGCAGCTATTTGAGGGTCACCACATGAATTACATTGAGTGCATTAATGTAGATTACAAATCTACACGAAAAGAGTCATTTTATGGTATGTCGTGTCATCCTATGTTGTCTTATTGTAGCAGAAGCTAACATATTTGATCAGACTGTCTTTACAGCTGTTTACTTGTCTTTTGGCAGATCTCCAGCTTGATGTGAAAGGCTGCAAGGATGTATATGCTTCATTTGACCAGTATGTTGAAGTTGAACGCCTGGAAGGAGACAACAAATATCATGCAGAAGGGCATGATTTGCAGGTCGGCTGTCCTCTTTCTTTCCTTGTCAAATTTGTTTCCCTTGGGATGTTGAGTTATTGACTATGTCCCTAATTGTGTACCGCCCTGCAATTTTCGCTTCTCTATCATTTTCTGCATATTATTTGTTGTATAGAGGGGTCATAATATAGGGCAAGCTAAGTTAGGATATTTTGTAAAGCTTCTCAAATTAGCATTCATCAAAGCTGATACGTTTGTGCCTCACTTATTGTAATTTTTTTGTGTGAATGTTAGTCCGCATATCTAATCTTTTATTGGGATAACTTTTTATATAACCAGGATGCAAAAAAAGGTGTTTTGTTTATAGACTTCCCACCAGTTCTTCAGCTTCAACTCAAGAGGTTTGAATATGATTTTATGCGCGACACGATGGTGAAGGTCAGTATTTGAAGTATTGACTGCGTTCATATTTCATTTGAGGCTTTCTCACTAATAGCTTGTGAGTGCTTACACAGCTTTTTTCCTACAGATAAATGATCGGTATGAATTTCCTCTTCAACTGGATCTCGATAGGGAGAATGGAAAATATTTATCCCCTGATGCAGACAAGAGTGTTAGGAATCTCTACACACTTCACAGGTATTTCTTTTCTTTGTATCTTTAGATACAGTAAATTTGAACAAGGCTTCATATTAAAGTACTAGCTTTCTGTTCATTTGGATCGGTGAGTATGTACATATATATTTGATAGGATGACGTCTTCCTCAAGAGTAACTATCAACTTCTTTTGAGTGTCTTTTAGGTTCCTCTTCTAAGGGAATATGATTTTTGTACCTAAGGTTTCCCTTGTAAATCGACTGCTAGTTTTCTTCTACGAGATAGAGGAAAAAATTATATTGTAGTAATTTTCTTGGTTACCTGATTTGCTTGCTTGATCTGTTTGCTGTACCTCCTTTCTATGCAGTGTCTTGGTTCACAGTGGAGGAGTGCATGGAGGGCATTATTATGCTTTTATAAGACCGACTCTTTCAGATCTCTGGTATTTCTATTTCTATTTCTATTTTTGAACCAACTCTCTTTCTTCTATATGCTCTAGGAAGTTTTGTATTTTGGTCCCTGAAATAATTGCATCTAACATCATCTACGCTCAGTATCAAGGCCCTGATCATGTCTTATGACGCTTGATATGGCATTGAATTTCTTTTTGTCCACCTCATCTAAGCAATTGCAGTAGTTCTTACTAGAAACAGGATTAGGACTCTGCAAGACCATTTTTGCTTCTTGGGATTTTAAACTTGCAACTAAGTCGTTTCAATAGACGCTACACAATATGGTAGTTGAATAAATTATGTTAAGTATTAGTATGGTATTGGGGACTGACTCGAACCCTTATGTGTTAATATGGGTGCATGCCAAATTGTGCAAGATTAGCTATCGAAATTTTTTTCAAGAAACTAACATAATATTGATGCTATGTGTATGTGTTGATATCAGTTTCATGCATAAGATTCGTCTTATAAGTGATCTATATAGTTCCTTTTTGTTTTCTTTTTCTCGCAGCTTTATCCACTGCTATAATAGCTCGCATCTTTTTTCTGGGTTTGGTGTTGGTTAAGAAATGCATTGATGACCATATTTTTGTTCATGCTTGACTTTTAGACTTCTTATAACTTCTATGTCTTTCAGGTATAAATTTGATGACGAGCGAGTAACAAAGGAAGATATGAAAAGGGCACTGGAAGAACAATATGGTGGTGAAGAAGAGGTAGCTCTCACTCTCTAGGTTTTCAATTTTTGCTTTCTAAACGTAATTCTTCTTACGTCTCATACTTTTGTTGTTGGTGTTTCGTTAGTTACCACCGAGTAACCCTGGTTTCAATACCCCGCCTTTCAAATTTACAAAATATTCGAACGCATACATGCTTGTATATATCCGGGAAAGCGACAAGGATAAAATAATCTGCAATGTTGATGAGAAAGACATTGCAGAACATTTAAGGGTAAGACATTGGTTTGCACATTTTGTAAGACTACGTTACTTGGCTTTACCTGAATCAGTGTAACTTTCTGAACAGGTGAGGCTGAAGAAAGAACAAGAAGAAAAGGAAGAAAAACGAAAATACAAGGCGCAAGCTCACCTTTTCACTATAATCAAGGTTTATTCTTCAATTAATTTGGGCCGGACAAAGTGTAGTTATCTGATCTAGATGGTATAGATTTGATACTGATGTTACTAATCCGATTTATACTTTTTAAAAGGTCGCAAGAGATGAAGACGTCATTGAACAAATTGGAAAAGATATATTTTTTGATCTAGTTGATCATGAAAAAGTCCGGAGTTTTCGAATCCAGAAACAGACGCCCTTTCAAATATTTAAGGTACATGCCTTGAATATCTTCCATTTTAGTTCAGAAAAAAAATATCCTTTTTAGAGCTGGGAAATTGAAGCTATCTTATTCTTTTGATATTTATGTCCGTATAGGAAGAGGTGGCCAAAGAATTTGGTGTCCCGGTTCAACTACAGCGGTTCTGGATTTGGGCTAAGCGGCAAAACCATACTTATCGTCCCAACCGCCCCCTATTACCTCATGAAGAATTACAGACAGTAATTATTTCCTTTCTTTTCCCCTATTAATGCGCATGGCTTATCTTATACTTAAAATTGGAAATATATTGCTGCTACTAAATTATTGTCTCTGTTTCTGTAAGACATTACTATTTTGAGATCATTTCCGAAACTAATATGCCTTGGTTGTTTTTCGTTTGTCACGGAATGCATTTTCTTTGGGATCATACATTTAGTGATTTTATAGTTGCCACAAGTGTACCAGTCAGCCCTCTGCTGATAACGTTATCTGCATAAAACAGCTTTTATTTGTTTAATGATGTGTTTCATTTAAAATATTTTTGACTTCGGAGTTGCTAACGTAGGTTGGACAAATAAGAGAAGCATCTAACAAGGCAAGCAATGCCGAGTTGAAATTATTTTTGGAAATAGAGCTTGGACCTGTAAGACTTCCCTACTGTCAAGTTTACTTACTGAGGAATTTCGAAACTAATTTGTCTACATGGAAGATAATCAAATAGTATTACTAACTATTCATATTTCAGGATCTGCGTCCTATTGCTCCCCCAGACAAATCAGTAGATGATATTCTTCTTTTCTTTAAACTCTATGACCCTGAGAAGGCAGAACTAAGGTAATTATAGTACATCCACCTACTATCTCCTTCTCTTATAAGCTTTGTTCTCCTACACAGGGTTTTTGCGTTTTTCTTTTAACCACTTGAACTCGTAGCTTTCACTATTGTTACAAAGCTTTGTTGTTATTTTGCAGGTATGTTGGCAGGCTCATGGTGAAAAATTCCAGTAAACCCATGGATATAGTAGGGAAACTGAATCAAATGGCTGGTTTTGCTCCTGATGAAGAAATAGAACTTTTTGAGGTTTGGGGTTTTTGATCTTTCCTCTTATTTCTAGCTTAATATCATGCTTATTGTGGAAAAATATCTCATTTGATTGCTTTTTCTGACCAGGAAATAAAGTTTGAACCTTGTGTTATGTGTGAACATCTAGATAAGAAGACGTCCTTCAAATTGTGTCAAGTAATGTCTCATTCGTTTTATCAACTGAAAATCTTTCGTACTCTGGTTTTCTTTTCTTCACATGGTATTTTTCACCTTTCAGATTGAAGATGGAGATATCATTTGCTTTCAAAAACCTCTTGTTACCCAAGAGAGTGAATGTCAATACCCAGATGTGCCATCATTTTTGGAGTACGTCCAGAATCGACAGGTATAAATCGGTTTGTGATAGTTAAATATTCTAGATTATTAGGTTAGATGGAATCTCTAAGTGAAAAGCATGACAATATATTGTACTAGGAGTGTTCAAAATGGTAAATCCAAACCTAATAGAACCAAATAAAAAAGAAAAACCCATAAGGTGAGGTTTTGGTTATGGTTTGGGTATGGTTTGCTCGTATCGTATACGGATTGGGTATGGGTTGCTCATAAATCGTATACTCAAACATCCCGAAGCGTATAATTTACATGTATATATATATATATATATATATAT
>KE151373.1:181630-193168 GCA_000411095.1 Aethionema arabicum
ATGTTGTTCGTTTAGTTGTCGCTAGTGACGAGCTACAAAGTTAGATATAAAATTCGAAACGCTGAGAAATCTAGCTTTAATTTTTAATATTCGAGATTTGTCGCTGAACTAGCCACGATAAAACGAACATAAATTTTGGCGGTCTCCGAGACGAGCAAACGAACAAACCCATAGTTACATATAAAAAATATTGATATAATCTAAATTATAGCTTATAAAAAAATTATATCCCATGATAGTGATACTGAAGCAAAGGAAAAGTCTAGTGAATTTGAAAGTAATAAAATAGTCAAACAAAATCTGTGATTTTAGAAATGATTATGAAAGCACTAAAAGATTAGTTCACTTTAGAAATGATTATAAAGCATTTAATATCAGTTTAGTACGGGAAAGAGAACCACAGCATATAACCACGAACTATCTTATGTTAGAGAAAAACCCTGAAAACTGAAAAAAATTGAAACCGTACTAAACTGATATTAAATGTGGAACAATGTTGTTGTGGTCGAATTTTAGTTAGTTCCTTTTAAAAGTTGTTGTTGCATTGATTAACTAACTTGTGCGGTTTGTTATTGTGTAGCTGGTTCGCTTCCGTACTCTAGAAAAGCCAAAAGAAGATGAGTTTGTTCTGGAGTTGTAAGTCACTTTATGAAGAACTTATGTGAGATTGTTGTTTTGCTGATTCCAGTAGAGGAATTCATATCACATTAATAATGTTTCAGGTCAAAGCTGCACACTTATGATGATGTTGTTGAAAGAGTTGCTCACAAGCTTGGCCTTGATGATCCATCTAAAATTAGACTTACATCTCACAATTGCTACTCTCAACAACCCAAACCACAACCTATTAAATACCGTGGAGTAGATCATCTATCAGATATGTTAGTTCACTACAATCAGGTGATTGACATATTTCTTAAGTGAACTTTATATTATTTTTCTTACTACGTTCAATTTTGTTTTGCTTATTAAGATTGTTTTCTTATTTTTTTCAGACGTCTGACATTTTATATTATGAAGTTCTGGACATACCTCTTCCGGAATTGCAAGGTCTTAAGACTCTAAAAGTTGCTTTCCACCACGCTACAAAGGATGAAGTATGTGTTGAAACTTATATTTGATTTGCAGCACACTTCAGAAACGTTATTAATTATTAACTTTGTAGGTAATAATTCACAATATCAGACTACCTAAACAGAGCACTGTAGGAGATGTTATTAGCGAACTTAAAACAAAGGTAAGCCAATCTAGTTGCATATCTCTGATGTTGGCTGCATCCATATCACTGGTGGGGACACTAGTTGTGTCATATACATGTTTGTTTTTAAGGAATTTTCTCCATATCTTTAGGTTTTACTTCATATAATTCTGTCTTTTTGGTCTTAAAGAAATTCGACACTTGTGTATCAGGTGGATCTTTCACATCCTGATGCAGAATTGAGGTTACTTGAGGTGTTTTTCCACAAGATATACAAGGTAACAAACTAAGTTGTTTTCTTTTACAGTGTAATCAACTTTTTTTCGCAATCTTCTTGAGCTTGGTAAATTTAAATCCAATTTGCTGTGTACGCTTTTACAGATCTTCCCACCCACTGAAAGGATTGAGAATATTAATGACCAGTACTGGACTTTACGAGCAGAAGAGGTAAGTTCTTGCTCTTTGCATTAGTTTAGTGGGTTTTCCATTATGTGAACGTTGATTTGAAACTGTCTTTCTTCTTTTGTTATCTTGTGAAACCTCAGATACCTGAAGAAGAAAAACATATTGGTCCTAATGACCGGTTAATACATGTATACCATTTTACTAAAGAGTCTGGACAAAACCAGGTAACAATCCAAATCAAGCTTATAATTTAGATGACCTTATGTTTTTGTTGTCTCTAAAGTTTTCTTAACCATTGTTTCTTCTGCAGCAAGTACAGAACTTTGGTGAGCCGTTCTTTTTAGTAATCCATGAAGGTGAAACCTTAGAAGAAGTAAAGGCCCGTATCCAAAAGAAGCTTCATGCCCCAGACGAAGACTTTTCCAAAGTAAACATATCTTTTCTCAGTTTTGTTAATAAACTTATTGTTATTGTTCTAGCTATTAATTGTATCATTGCTAATGCATTATTTAATGCCATCCAGTGGAAGTTTGCATCTTTTTCAATGGGGCGTCCAGAGTACTTGCAAGACACAGATATTGTATACAATCGCTTCCAGGTAATCCCAATGTCTTATCCTTCAAGTTCTTTCTGGAAAAGATTAACGATTTTTGGCATTTAACATGTCTTTTTGAAACAGAGGAGAGATGTCTACGGTGCTTGGGAACAATATCTTGGATTGGAGCACATTGATAATGCTCCTAAAAGGGCTTACGCAGCAAACCAGGTAACAAATTAATAGAATTCTCTTTGATTCTATTATTCGCAATAAGTCATCTTCTCTTGTTGAACTCTATTTGATTCCATATTGCTCGCGATAAGCCATCTTCTTCTCTTGTCAAACTGTATTCGATTCTATTGCTTGGGAAACACCCTCTTGTTGGAATTTCACTTTAACTAGGGACCAATATTAATATGAGTATATATAGGTAATGGACAACTTTACTCTATGGTTTTGAGTTAGAACATGATGTTTCCAATATGGTATTAGAGCCTAGTATAGACCCTAATGGGATGTGTCGGTTGCGAGCCGTGAGGAGATTCAGTCCGAGGTGATGAGCCTAAAAGGCCATTATCTTGAAGGGTCCATGTTGGAATTTGAAATCCCACATGGGGTAGAGACCAGCATTAATATAAGTATATATAGAATGCTGTGTTTCTAATACTTTTCTCTTATTGAACTGTGCTTGATTCTATTGTTTGCGAGACGCCCTCTTCTTCTCCTAATCACTTGAATTGGGTGATACTGCTTGTGAAACGGTCTCTTTTTCTCTAATCAAATTCTGTTGGAATTTAGACTACTTGCGAAGCTCACTTGTTTCTCGTACAACATTTGTTTATTGATACGTTTTGTGTACTGTTGACAGAATCGGCACACATATGAGAAGCCAGTGAAAATATACAATTAAGAGAGAGTGAGAAAGACAGGTCGCAGCACACAAAGAGCATGCAGTTGTCACATAAGCTATATGTGATTAAGTGTTGTTGGACGAAGAAGAAGAAAGTGAGGGTTTGGTTTTGGGTATTGGGTTTTGGTAAGAGGGAAGAGAGTGTAGAGAAAGAGTCTCAATTTTTAGATTTGATTACAAAATTTGATAAATATCAGTGGGAAGTGTGTTTTTGGTATTTGAAAAAAAACTACTTTGTTAATATTCGGCTTATTTCTTCACTCTCTCTTCTATGGACACATTTCTTGGCTTTTCTGGTTTTTGTTTTCACTTTTAATTTATTTTTTATAGAATTTTTACCAACATTGTAATTTTAGTAGTTGTGGATAATATAACAAAGTTTTTTTTTCTTGGCTATTAATATTTTGTTGTGTTGGTGTTGTTTTTTATTTATTTCATTTTATTTGATTGTTGGCATCGGTAGTGGAATAAATTCTAAATTGAACAGAGTCAAAAAGAAAATAGGCTTACAGAAAAATAGGACTAGATTCAGTAGGACCTCTTAAACTTTAAGTTAACACAATGCTTTGATTCTATACTAAATATATTCGAATTTAATCCGAAAATTGATTATCACGATGAAGAGGATAGAAACTCGCATGAGCTATAACAATGGTGATGAGTATTCAAGACTTAATCACACCCTCTCACTTCAAGAAAAAAGAGAGAGTAGAAGATGTATATATTTGAAGACGATTCAAAACAGAAAACTTAAACGCTCTTAACAAAGTCGTTTTGAAACGACAAAGACTCTTATCACAATTAGTGTCTATAATTTTCTTCTTCAATACTTGGTTTAATCAGCTCTCAAACCAGAGATAGCAAACTTCTTTAATTCCTCATAATTTTGACTAAAAGCAATTCAGAATTGAATCGGAACATTAAACCACAACAAGAACGGTTCTAAAAAGTTTAGATTCTTAAAAGTGATTTACAAAATAAGGTTATTTGTGTAATAATACTTTAATGATTTTTTTTTTGTTATAGAATTGTTTTTTTACATTCGGATTTCAAACACCAATTTATCTAGAGCTTGGTAGAACTTTTAAGAGAGTTTTAAGCTATTTAATTACCAATTATCATTCTATATATAATGAATTCTCTATTCATGTTTATTATATTTATATTTTAGTAAATTGATGTCTAAAACTCACAACTTTACCAATCAAAATATTTTAATATTAACTTAAGCCGTTTATAGTTTCAATACCTTACTACTTCAAATGCTTACAACTAGTGCTCTACTATAAGTTTTGCCAATCGGGACGCTAGTTTGGTCTTACAACCGACTCTTGGTTCCATTTCAAGTGAAACTATATCTTTAATTTGGGATATAAAAAATTGAGAACTACATATTAAATATTCATATATTGATAGCTAGGTGTTCCTAAACCGCTTGGATTTTCATAAAATCTGAGGTATTAGGCGTGTGGTTAGATTTGGCAGGTCTGACGGTGACTAAACGATGGTAGACGGGTTAGGCGGTTTAATTTCATCTAGGTTTAAAAAAGAAATTGAAAAACGACGTTGTTTCAATAATTAAAACTAAATTTATTTTTCTCTGTAATCTAGAATATTTTAGAGTATCTTTATATTGTTATTATATGTTATATGATTATATAATTAACTATATATCTATATATATGCATATATAATGTTTATACCACAACCGTCTAGACTGTTTAAAATCGTCTAGCCCCCGATTCGACATTCTAGATGCTAAGCTAAAGGCCACTGTCTGCTTTTTGCCTAACTCTTTCTTGAACATTATTGTTTATATGAATCTTGGACCAATTATATCACTTGTATCATTTGTGGATATAAATTTATAGAGTTAATGGTAATCTTACCTTAAAAAAATTTGAATTGTCATAATTTATCATCAATTTTAAAGTTTGCAAAATACAACCTGAAAAATATAATTTGATAAACTATATCATTCGTTAAATGAATGTGAAAATGCCGTTAAGTGTGTTGTTAATGAAATCATGCGTTTTATCCATTATGATAAAACAAAGGTAAATGACAAATTTTACCCTGTAACATTTGAAATTGACATAATTTACCATCAATTTTAAACATCGCAAAATGTACCATCGAAAAACTTTTATTTTTATTTTTGTTTTTTTTTGAATATTTTTATTAAAATACATAAAATATTCAGAAATGATATAATTATCACGTTTAAAATTTTGAATATTCTAAAAAGAATTTGCTTAAATATTACATTTAAAATATTACTTATATTTAAACTCATAAATTACATAATTATTACGTTTAAAATTAAGAAATTTCGTAATATTATGAAAATATTTAAAATTAGTAGAACCATTATATTTTAAATTAGGGATTAAAACAAAAAAATCATCTAAACTTTGACCATTTTGCAAAACAATACCCTCAACTTTGAATATAAGTTTTTAAACCCTGAACTTTACTAACTACGGTTTTTAAACCCTCAATTTTACTAATGAATTTTTTATATGCTATGTTAATTTTTTTTCTGACACTACAAAATAGACGTGTTAAGAACATTAAATGAACACTAAGTTTAGTATTAGAGAAAACCATAAAAAAACACGGAAAAAACAAAAAAAAAACATGTAAAAATCATGATTAAATTTTGGTTAATTTAGTGTCAATTTTAGTGCTAATTTTAGTGTTAATTTTAATGGTAGTTTAGAGCTACTTTTAGTGTGAATATGTATTGAATTCTAGTGTTAGTGTTTCTGTTAACACTAAAATTCATAACATAATCACACTAAATTCACACCAAATGTCACATTAAAATTAACACTAAATTAACTAAAATTAGCCCAAAATTTAACCATAAATATGGTTTTTGTGATTTTTTCACCGTATTTTTCATGTGTTTTTTCTGTGTTTTTTCTAATTTTAATAAACTCAACGTTTCATTTAATATACTTAAAGAACAAATTTAACTAAACTCAACGTTTCATTTTGTTAAATTTGTTTGTTAAGTACATTAAATGAAACGTTGAGTTTAGTAAATCAACATAGGGTATAAAACAAATCGTTAGTAAAGTTGAAAATTTGAAAGACGTCATTAGTAAATTTCAAGATTTAAAAACAATTTTGTAAAATTAAAGGTTCTTTTTTTTTTTTTTTGGTCAAAAAAGGTTCTTTTTATAAAATGGTCAAAATTCAAGTGTTTTTTTCTTTAGTCTCTTAAAATTATAAACATAAAATATTCTAATGTAAGAGAAATTATGTTGTTTTTCTGGAAAAAAGAAGAGAAATTATGTGGGCAAAAACCCACTCGTCTGTTTTAAATTAATCTAAAGATTTTCTGGAAAATAAAAAACATAAAATATTCCGAAAAATTGTAAAAAAGTTTTTTTTTTAAATTTCAAACTTTTTTGAAATTTAGGGTTTTCTATAAAAAACGCGGACAAAAGGAAAGAAGAACAATAATGTCTCAAAATTTCCAGCAGTTGCATTAGAAGAGACACACACACACACGTGTTTGCAACTCCTCAAGTTTCTCTCTTGTTCTCTCTCTATCGACAAGTTTCTTCATTCAATGAAAATGCAGCGAAACCACTTGTGTTATCAACCTGGGATAAAACCTTCTACCCGGCCATGGAACATTCACAACACAAGGACAACAGAGCACTCAAATCTAGGGATACAGTTGAAAGCATTTGAAAGAGAAACTGAAGAGGAAGACATCCCCATTGAAGTACCAAATTTGGACAACAAAACCCTCATCGAAGCCAACGAAAAGAGTATAATTGTCAGATTACTCAACCCCGAAACACAAAACGTTGAAGGAGCCATAAAAGGCTTACCAGTTATATGGAAAATGAGAGGTAGAACATGGGGTAGATCCATAGGTGCAGACAAAGTCCAGTTCATGTTCAAAACAATGGAAGATGTTGAGTATCTGTTAAGAGAGTCCATGGCTGTTTATGAAGTGGATGGTGGTGTTAGAAAAGTGGTCTCCAAACCCTACTCAGGACTCTCTAGCCTTCATTCCTTTCTGGATACGTGTTCGAGGAATCCCAATTCATTTTCTGTTAAAAGAAACAGTTCAATGTTTAGGGTCACATCTGGGAAAAGTAGAGAAAATAGAACTACATGCTTTAAATTCAAATTCAATAGAGTATGTACGAATGCGAGTCAAGATTCCGGTAGACAAACCTTCTGCTTCAGCAAGAAACTCAAATTTACTACGGGGGAAGTGGTAACTACAGAATTAGAGTATGAAAGGCTCCACAGAATCTGTTTTTATTGCAGGAAAATTTCACATGATGTCACTAAATGTCATGAGAATCTAGAGGGGTTGAAAGAACCAGGAAATCACCACAAAAAACCAGTCACCAAGGGCAGGGATTATCATCATGAGAAGAATGATCCAGAGCAGGGATTTAAGCAGCCAGGTAACAAGGGGAAGGAGGGTAATTCCTGGAGACAACGGGAAAGAGTAGACACCACATATGCTAGAGGAAGCAAACAAGGTTCAACAATAAGCAAACACAGACCTGAATACACAAAAAACAGTAGGTACCAGAGGGATCAGCATCACAAGTTACGTCCAGACAAAACAGAGCGGGATACTTACGGTCAAGTAAGGGAATGAGACAGATATTAGATATGGAACACTGTTGTTGTGATGAAATTTTTGTTTTGTTTTGTATCTTTGTTGTTGTTGCATTGAGTAACTAACTTGTGCGGTTTGTTATTATGTAGCTGATTCGCTTTCGTGCTCTAGAAAAGCCAAAGGAAGATGAGTTTGTTCTCAAGTTGTAAGTAACTTTATGTACAACTCTTGGTTTTAAAAGGCACAAAGCGCACCGAAGCGATATCGGGTTCAATGTTGCCTTGCGCCTGAGGCGCGCTTTGAGGCGCGCTTCTCGTAAACGTTCTTAACTAAGAGTAGTAAAGCCATAAGTGAAATCAAATCTTTAGAATTTTAAACAAAAAAAACAACATGAATCTAATCCAAAAACATTATTAGAAAGAATCCAAAACAAAACAAAAAAACACAAACTCATTATCTAAACACTAAATCAAGCTTAATAACCATCTCTCAAAACATTGTCATCTTCGTCAAAGTAGTCTTTTTGTAGTTTGATAAAGATGATAATGTTTTGAAATTTGGTTATTAAGCTTGTTAAAGATGATAATGTTTTGAGATATGGTTATTAAGCTTGATGATGTTTTGTTTTGGATTATTTGATGTTTTTGGATTCTTTTTAATGATATTTTTCGATTGGATTCATGTGGTTTTTTGTTTAAAATCCTTAAGATTTGATTTTACTTATGCTTTTACTCTTATTTAAAGACGTTTACAAGAAGCACGCCTGCAATCGCTTCTTGCCTTCAAGGCGAAAGCACTGAAGCGCGCATTAAATGCTCGCTTTTTGTATCTTAGCTAGCCTCGCTTTAGTGAGGCGCCAAACCTATCAAATTTGCTANATGCTTTTACTCTTATTTAAAGACGTTTACAAGAAGCACGCCTGCAATCGCTTCTTGCCTTCAAGGCGAAAGCACTGAAGCGCGCATTAAATGCTCGCTTTTTGTATCTTAGCTAGCCTCGCTTTAGTGAGGCGCCAAACCTATCAAATTTGCTAGCCTCACGCCTTAGGCGCGCCTGAGGCACGCTTTTTAAAACCAAGGTACAACTCATCTGAGAATGTTGTTTTGTTGAATCTTTTGGAGGAATTCATCACATTTATAATGTTTCAGGTCAAAGCTGAACACTTATGATGATGTTGTTGAAAGAGTTGCTCATAAGCTTGGCCTTGATGATCCATCTAAAATTAGACTTACATCTCACAATTGCTACTCTCAACAGCCCAAGCCATATCCTATTAAATACCGTGGAGTAGATCATCTATCAGATATGTTAGTTCACTACAATCGGGTAATTGACATATATCTCAACTCTCAAGTGAACTTTATATAATTCTTCTTAATACATTCAATTTTGTTTTTGCTTATTAAGATTGTTTTTCTTATTTTTTCAGACATCTGACATTTTGTATTATGAAGTTCTGGACATTCCTCTTCAAGAACTGGAAGGTCTTAAGACTTTAAAAGTTGCTTTCCACCACGCTACAAAAGATGAAGTATGTGTTAAAACTTATATTTGATTTGCAGCACACTTCAGAAACCTTATTAACTATTAATTTTGTAGGTGGTAATTCACAATATCAGACTCCCTAAACAGAGCAATGTACGAGATCTAATGAATGAACTTAAAACAAAGGTAAGTCAATCTAGTTGCATATCTCTGTTGTTGGCTGCATCCAAATCACTTGTGAAGACACTAGTTTTGTCATATACATGTTTGTTTTAAGGAATTTTCTCCATATCTTTAGGTTTTGCTCCATGTAATCTTGTCTTTTGGGTCTTAAAGAAAATTGACACTTGTGTATCAGGTGGAGCTTTCACATCCAGATGCAGAACTGAGGTTACTTGAGGTGTTTTACCACAAGATCTACAAGGTAATAAACTAACTTGTTCTCTTTTACATTGTAATCAACTTTTTTACTCAATCTTTTGAAACTTAGCTGTGTATGCTCTTACAGATTTTCCCATCGATTGAAAGGATTGAGAATATTAATGACCAACACTGGACTTTACGAGCAGAAGAGGTATTTCACTAAGCCTCGCCTTTCTCTTTGCATTACTGTAGTGGCCTTTCCATTAATGTTGAAACTGACTTTATTCTTTTGTTATCTTGTGAAATATCAGATACCTGAAGAAGAAAAGCATATTGATCCTAATGACCGGTTGATACATGTATACCATTTTACTAAAGAGTCTGGACAAAATCAGGTAACAATCCAAATCAAGCTTATAATTTATATGACCTTAAGTTTTGTTCCTCTCTCAAGTTTTTTTAACCATTGTTTCTTCTGCAGGAAGTACAAAACTTTGGTGAGCCATTCTTTTTAGTAATCCATGAAGGTGAAACCTTAGAAGAAGTGAAGTCCCGTATCCAAAAGAAGCTTCATGTCCCAGATGAAGACTTTTCCAAAGTAAACAAATCTTCAAATAAACTTATTGTTATTGTTCTAGCTAGAAATTGTATCATTGCTAATGCGTTACTTAATGTCATACAGTGGAAGTTTGCATCTTTTTCACTGGGACGTCCAGAGTACTTGCAAGACACAGATATTGTTTACAATCGCTTCCAGGTAATCTGAATTCTTAACGTTCAAGTTGTTTCTGGAAAAGCTTGACGATTATTGACATTTAACATGTCGTTTTGAAACAGAGGAGAGATGTGTACGGTGCTTGGGAACAATATCTTGGATTGGAGCACATTGATAATGCTCCTAAAAGGGCTTAAGCATCAAACCAGTTAAGGTAACGCACTAATATAATTTTATTTGAACTCTATTGCTCCTATTAAGCCCTTTTCTTCTGTTTTTGAATGGTATATGATTGTATTGCTTGCAATAAGCCATCTTCTTCTCTTATTAAACTCTGTTTCAGTTCTATTGCTTGTGAGACGCCATCTTTGTCTCCTATTGAATTGAATTGAATTGGATGCTATTGCTTGTGAAACGATCTCTTCTTCTCTTAATTAAACTCTGTTAGAATTTATATTGCTTGTGAAGCTCACTTGTTTCTCTTGCAACATTGTTGATTGATAAGTTTTGTGTAACTTTTGTCAGAACCGGCACACATATGAGAAGCCAGTGAAAATATACAATTAAGAGAGAGAGAGAGAGACACAGATCGCAGCACGCAGAGCAGGCTATGTGGGTAAGTGTTGTAGGACAAAAAAGACGAAGAAGAAAATGGGTTTTGGTAAGAGGGAAAATAGTGTAGAGAAAGAGTCTCAATATTTAGATTTGATTACAAAATTTGATAAATATCAATGGGAAGTGTGTTTTTGGTGTTTGAAAAAAAAAACTACTTTGTGTTTATTTATGTTTTAATGGTGTTAATATTCTGCATTTGAAGGTGCAGTTCCCGAAAAACAACCAAAACCAGCTGCTCTTAGTTTACACTAATCTAGCAGAATAAAAAATTGATATTACTTCAATATATGGCAATATTACAAACAAGATTCAGGAGCTCCAAAGATACAAATGGTCGGCTGCTAAACCACAAAACTACAGTGTTCTTCATTTCTCAGAAAAACCATAGCTAAGCGCTAATAATCAAAACTCGTATCATTCTAAACTACCAAGAATCCAAACCCCGTGAAAAAAATGAGCCATGATCTAGAAATGACGGAAAAAATGTGGATCTGTTTCTTTCCAAACTCCTCTATATCAACATTTGAAGGATCGTCGGCAAAGTTTTTTTATCCGCTCTTCTGACAATCTTATATCTTATATACATATATTATTTAGGGAATACAAATTAGAGATACCCAAATAAAAACACTTATTTACCCAAAATCATTGTATTAATATTAATAAATATAATTTTGTAATTAATTATTTCAAAATAATATATATT
>KE151373.1:220268-232861 GCA_000411095.1 Aethionema arabicum
AATAAATATAAAAATTGAATTAAAAAAATTTATATATTATCATAATAATATTCAAAATAAATATTATCTTATATTATTTTTTAAATATCAATGACTAAAATAAAATAATATAATCTTATATAAAATAAAAAATTGAAAAGTCAAAACGTCGAATATCCACAATGGTTTTTTAATTAAACAATTTAAAAATCTTCCATATCATTTTTTTTCTCTTCCAAATCACTTTTTATTGTTTCCACATCATCATTCAACACTTACTTATTTTTTAGCATCTCCATTGGTTTTGTTTAATAAAATTATAAACTCCACAATTTTTATTTTATATTTTAGTTTCCATTTTAGTTTACTATTAATAATAACCATTATCGATTGAAATTAGAATAAAATAATTCAAAGTTCAATAATAATTTTAAATCATAAATCATAATTAATAACGAAAAATATAGATATTATTATTAAAACACATACAACAACGAAAAACTTAAAATATGAGAGAATAAACTAATAACCCCACGACACAATTAATAAAACACACATAACTTAAATTAGTACAATAAACTCAATAATGATACTTAAAAACTCAATTACCACTAAACATTCTGAATTTTGCCTATATGTGTTTGACTAAATCTGCATGTAATTCATGATATATATTTGAATCACACAACTCAGATCTAACACGCACATGATTCGCAAATGCAGGTTGTACGTCAGTCGAAAATGGTTGCGGTGTACTAGACCCACTAGCCTCAGATTGATGATAATCAGTTCAATTTTGAGAATATGTATCTCGTTCATCCTGAACAATCATATTATGCAATATGATACATGACCTCATGATCATAGCCAAATCGGTTATTTCCCACATTCTAGCTGGTTCACAAATGATTTTAAATCGAGCTTGCAAAACTCCAAATGCACGCTCGATATCCTTGCGACACTCCTCCTGATGTTGTGCAAATAGCTTGTCTAGTTCACTTTGAGGAAACCTAATTGATTTGAAAAAAGTAGGATAAGAAGGATATATACCGTGAGCTAAATAATATCCCATATTATACGGACGTTGGTTCACAAAGAAGTTCACTCTTGGGGCAGTTCCTTGTTCAATATCATCGAACACCGGTGAACGGTCTAGAACATTTATATCGTTCAATGTTCCCGGACATCCAAAAAAAGCATGCCATATCCATAGATCATGAGATGCAACTGCTTAAAAAATAACAGTGGTGGTTCCCTTATCTCCCAGAGTAAATTGTCCTTCCCACGCTTTAGGACAATTTTTCCACTCCTAGTGCATACAATCTATACTCCTAATCATTCCAGGAAACCCTCGCAGTTCACTAACATACAAAATTCTTAGTAAGTCTTCTTGAGTTGGGGCTCTTAAATACTCTTGCTCATACAATTGTATAATTCCTTTACAAACTCTCCGTAAACATTCCAATGCCGTAGTACTTCCTATGAATCACCTTTTTGGTTTCTCCGTAAACATTCCTTTACAAAATCACCGTAAACATTCCTTTACAAAATCTCCGTAAATATTCAGCAATTTAAGCCCAATATGAATCACCTTTTTTGTTTCTCCCAACAATGCTGTCTGTTCCAAACTTAATCCACCCACTCAGTAATACCAAATTTTGTTCAGTGGTCCATTTGGAATGACTTTTACGACGAGGAAGAACTGAATTATTTGCATCTGGAATGGTTTCATGCACATCGTTCATACTACTAAAACCCATTTGTGTAGAAAATTCAGGAAAATCAGTTGTTTCAACATTCAAATCACTTTTATTAGCCGTTGGAGTAGAAGAATAATGAGGTGTTTGAGATGAATTAGGCATCATTGATCCATAATATAGAAGGAAGTTTGGAACAGCTGATGGCAAAAAGAAATTTGGTGGATAACTATAATTTGATATATTTTGAGATTGGTTGGAAGATTGATTTTGAGGTTGATAGTTGAAAGGATAATTATAAGAATTTTGGGTGTTGTAAGAGTTATTGTTCGGATCCATCTCACTAAAATAATGTCTAAAAGACGGATTTTTTTTTTGTGTCCAAATCAAATGAAACTAGCCTCTATTTATAGAGTATGAAAAATGATAAATTTTGGTATAAATATATTTTAATAATTTTAGAATTATTATGAGATAATAGTGATTAAATAATTGAGAAAAAAATAAAAAATCTGTAAAACCCAATCAAATAACGCCATTTGTCATCGTTATATCTCTCCTCACCCATTCAACATAGTTGAATTTTGTCAACCGCGTGAATCCACCTCATTTAATCACTACACCATTGCATGTTTTTCAACATGTTCAGTTGAAAAAAAACCATTGTAAGACTATGTACATTGGTAAAAACATTCAACACCCTATTTTTAATTACACATCATCTAATTTTCTTCCACGCCATTTTCTCCCTCTTCGACATATTAATTCAACACCCTTTCATTTATTTATCACTCCATTAGTTTTATTTAATAAAACTCAATAACTAATTGTAGATTGACAAATGTCATGATGAAAAAAAACAAAATAAAACAAATGAACAATAATTACGTGCCATGTAAAATGTCAGCTTTTTTAGTATTCAACTGTGTTGAATTAATTCAACAGCCCCATTGTAGCATTTAAACTGTTGAATTATTTATTCAACATGGCCATTGAACATAGCCTAAATGGTCTAAGAAAATATTTTATCTTATAATAAAATTCACAATAAATATTATCTTATATATTTTTAAATAATAATAAATATGATAAAATACAATAATATAACCCTATATAAAATATTGTATAGTAATATATATTTTAATACATATAATATAGAGGAATTATCTAAAATGCCCTAATTCAAGCATTTTTTGCATGCTATTTTTGTAAGGTTTACCAATTATATCCTTGGGTCTATTGTTATGATATTTTTGCAAAAANGAAACTAGCCTCTATTTATAGAGTATGAAAAATGATAAATTTTGGTATAAATATATTTTAATAATTTTAGAATTATTATGAGATAATAGTGATTAAATAATTGAGAAAAAAATAAAAAATCTGTAAAACCCAATCAAATAACGCCATTTGTCATCGTTATATCTCTCCTCACCCATTCAACATAGTTGAATTTTGTCAACCGCGTGAATCCACCTCATTTAATCACTACACCATTGCATGTTTTTCAACATGTTCAGTTGAAAAAAAACCATTGTAAGACTATGTACATTGGTAAAAACATTCAACACCCTATTTTTAATTACACATCATCTAATTTTCTTCCACGCCATTTTCTCCCTCTTCGACATATTAATTCAACACCCTTTCATTTATTTATCACTCCATTAGTTTTATTTAATAAAACTCAATAACTAATTGTAGATTGACAAATGTCATGATGAAAAAAAACAAAATAAAACAAATGAACAATAATTACGTGCCATGTAAAATGTCAGCTTTTTTAGTATTCAACTGTGTTGAATTAATTCAACAGCCCCATTGTAGCATTTAAACTGTTGAATTATTTATTCAACATGGCCATTGAACATAGCCTAAATGGTCTAAGAAAATATTTTATCTTATAATAAAATTCACAATAAATATTATCTTATATATTTTTAAATAATAATAAATATGATAAAATACAATAATATAACCCTATATAAAATATTGTATAGTAATATATATTTTAATACATATAATATAGAGGAATTATCTAAAATGCCCTAATTCAAGCATTTTTTGCATGCTATTTTTGTAAGGTTTACCAATTATATCCTTGGGTCTATTGTTATGATATTTTTGCAAAAAATGCTTGAATGAGAAATTTTTTTAAAAATCAATTATGCAAAATGCCCTAATTGAATACATTTTTGCAAGTTTTTCATAAAATGTGAAGGTATACCACTTATAATGTTGGATATAATGTTTGGGCATTTTTGCAAAAAATGCTTGATTAGGGTATTTTTACAAAAAAAGCTTGAATGAGAACATTTTTGCAAATCCCCCTATAATATATTAGGGTTCAAGTTTATATTTAAAAAAAGAATTATATTAGGACTATAATACATATTCAAATTTAAATATATAAAAATACAATAATAGGAGAATATAATAATAATAATAATACATAATTATACATTTACAATAATATTAATAATATTAAAGTATTTAATTTTAATGTTTATTTTAAAAAAAATCTTATTTTAAATCTAATTAAAAACAACTTATTATGTTTCTACAAGAAACAATTATTTAATATTAAATATTTGACTATGTTATATATTTAGTTTTGATAATTTAAAATGATGGAGATAACAATTATTTTTCAACAACTTTTTAAAATTTATATATAATAACAAAATGAGTTTTAGAGACTGTTGATGTCATATTTTTAAATCTAGCGGTTATGATTGAGTTTCTAAACATAAAATTATATCATTAATCTATATTAATGGTTGAGATTAAATTTGAATGTATGTCATTGATAGCACATATCTACATCTTGTTGTTTGGTAACTCTTAAAATCAATGGTTAAGATTAATTTACTTAAATCTAATGGTCTAAATTAAAACTGAAAAGATGTAACTGATTGATAACACTTTTTGCTTAGTAACTACTAAGAATCAATGGTTAAGATTAATTTATTTAAATCTAATGGTCTAGATTAAAAGTTAAAAGATGCAAGTGGTTGATAACACCTTTTCATTTTAAGATTAATTTACTTAAATCTAATGGTTTCGATTAAAACTTAAAAGATGCAAGTGATTAATAACACATTTTTCGTTTAGTAACTACTTATAATTATTAATGGTTATGATTAACCAATAAAACACATTTAGGGATTGCTCATGTCATCAATTTAAATCTAATGTTTGTGATTGATTTTCTATTAAAATGATGATATCATTAATAAGATTAATGGTTGAGATTTAAAGTTGAAAATATGTTATTGATAACACATTTTTGGTTAGTAACTACTTGGAAATCATTGGTTAAGATTGATTTACTTAGATCTAAGAGTCTAGATTAAAACTGAAAAAGTATGATTGATGATAACACTTTTTCGGATAATAACTAATTAGAAATCATTAGTTAAGATTGATTTACTTAGATCTAAGGGTCTAGATTAAAACTAAAGAGGTGTGATTGATGCTAAAACTTTTTCAGATAATAATTTCTTGGAAATCATTGGTTAAAAACTTAAAATTCATTTACTTAGATCTATGGATCTAGATTAAATGTTAAAATATGTGATTGATATATGATACTTTTTCATTTAGTAACTATCGAGAATCAAATGTTAAGATTGATTTATTGAAATTTAATAGTTGAGATTAAAAGTGTAAAAATACATTCATCACACCTTTTCATCACATTTTTCCTTATATAACCACTTTTTCAACTACTATATATAGATTTTCAATTGCAATTTTTTATTACAATACATATTCCTTAGAATGTAATGTATTATGCCCATTAACACATATACTTTTTTTGTCAATTAAGAAATATGAAAACACCAAATAGTTGGGAGTAGATGTAAATCATCTAATTATACAAAGACACATTTATCTGATAATTCAGTCGATCAATTTTGGGGTAAGATCATTTTACAATTCACAAGATTTGTGAAGTTACATTACTATAATCATTTTCATTTAAAGATAATTAGTTTGTTAATTCGCTTTTTTTTTAATTCGTTTTGTTTATAATGATGTAAGAGTTATTCAAAAACGTTCTTGATTGCTTTTAGTTTTTGTCAAATTATTTTTTGTGCAAAGATTTCTTAGTTATTAGTATTTGATTAGTGATGTTTGTCTTTTAAAGAAGAATAGAATCAGAATCTCAAAAAAGATTAGAATCAAGTTTTGCTACTTTAAATTCGTATCTCGTCGGAAAAACAAAATTCAAAGTAATGGAGAGATCACGTACGTGTTCTTCAAGCAACTCTAAGGCTTGCACTGGTTCGGTTACTCCGTGAAAGATTAATATCGAGTTTAGAATTTTTTTTTTTTTGTTAATTTCTTTTCTTATTTTTTTCCCACGTTTTTTTAAAAAAAAATTCCTGAGAGAGTTCCGAAGCCAAATTTTAGGGCGAACGATCTAAATCCCCACGAGAAGTATCATATAGTAACAGATGCTCACGAAACTATCCCTTCTTTCCAATTTCACATAAATCGTAAGATCGAGAGCTATATCCCCATAAACCGTGGTTTCCCTTGGTTTGGATGGTTTTCTTCGTTAACCATAAACCCAAACGGTATAACCGTTATTAAACCGGTACGTAATCCGGGTCTGGACTATTGGAATCCGACCCAAATACCTATTTTCGACCCGGGTTAACCCAAAAAAAATCTCCAAATTGAATAAAAATCCCCAAATTGAATTAAAATCCCTAACCCTAACATTCAACGGTTATAACCGACAGACATTGAAGTCGATTTCTCTAGTTCAAATTCTTGAAGTCGAGTTCTGAATTGAAGGTAAGTAAATTCCGATTTGAGTTTACGAATTGTAGAATCTGTGTGGGTCGCTTGACGAATTCCGATTTTTTTTTTTTGAATTTGGGTTGCAAAATCTAAGTCTGAATTTGACAGGGAGGAGATGGCTCGTGAGTCTAGTAACGTTTCATGAGGAACTTGGGGTTCATCGTCTTCACTACCACGCATAGGACGAATAATAGGTGTCCCGAAGAGATGTTGGTGTGGTGAGCAAATTGTAGCTTTGAATTCCAAATCGGATAACAATCCTTGCCGGCGGTATTTCCGTTGTTCATATGATGTATCAGAGAAGATAACTATATGCCAACTTGAATGTGATTGTATGGTTTTGTGAGTCAAGCTTTTAGTGAGTATATAGTTCATTTACCGGTTTGTAGGTTTGGCGTGATGACCATGCTTTTAAGTGAGTTGATGAGGGAATTGCAGAGGAGATTGAAATGCTGAAGGTACGAAATACAGAACTTGAAGAAGAACTGAAGTCCCTTAAATTTGACCGTTTGGTGTGTGAAATGAAGCTTGATAATGATATAGTGGAAAGGGGTGAGGGGATGTTAGCTGAAGCTAAAAGCAACATGAAGGAGGTGATAGTTCAAGTGGTTCTTGGTTGTGTCGTCCTTGGTGTGTGCGTCAAACTTCTAGGTTGAAAACATGGGTGTGTGTGTGTGGTTTAATGACATAGTGGTCCTGTATTTCACGTGTTTGAAGTGGTTCAAGTGGTCCTGTATTTCACGTGTTTCAAGGTTGTTTAATAACATTGTCCCATAACATTGTGCTTGGTGTCCTTTACCTTTGCAAAAAGCTGTGAACAATATATTAAAAACAAGTTTGTTTAATAACATTGAGCCGTTCAAAATTTTGTATTAACCGATGAGTTTTCAAAAGGATACAAGAACCACAAAAGATTAAAAAAAAACCAGCAACATAAAGAAACCATGGCAGAAGTTCATATTCAGCAACATAAAACAAACCAGCAACATAAAGAAACCATAGCTAGTACTACCCAAAAGCATGGCAAAAACCAAAAAAATCTCAACGAAGGAGATGGAGTGCATACGTCTAATGGAGCTTACTCTTGTGTGAGGATCCCTTGAGAAGATTCAACTCTTTGGCAGAATCATTCTTATGAAACCTAGAGTTATGGTTTGCTTCTCCACATATACCACAATGCATGATTCTTTTCTTAACTTTGGATGACTTCTTCGTTGGAGACTCATTAACCCCCTTGTGTCTTTTGTGGTCAGATTTCTTCGCTTTGCTCTGACTACTCTCTGGAATGTGAACTGTTGGTTCCCCTGTAGATGGCCAGAACTTCACACCTCGCAGTGGAATAGGACCTTGTTCATAGTTCTGCTTCCACATCCAGATCCTGAACTAGTGGCAGACATAATCTTTAGGTACCAATTGTTTAAACAATATAACTCCATAGGCATGCTCGCATGAAATCCCACATATGTCAAATTTTTGGCAACTACAGCTTCTCCTTTCCAAGTTCACATAAGGAGAACCACCTAGTCTCACTTCGTAGTATCCATTAGTCGCTGGAGTGACCATAGAAGAAACAGTTGTTTCTATCCCTTTCTCTAGGAATTTGGCAACGTAGGGCGTACAGATCCCTGAAACACAAAAACTATAGTGAATACAAAGCACTGATTATAACAAATCAAGAGTACTAACGAGTTATTATACCTGTGTGACAGTGAGACTTAACGGACCGTTATGCAATCTGTGCCATAACCAGCCTTCTAATGGTCTCAAGCATCGGAAAAAACGCCTTCTTTCGAGCTTTCTTTATTGTCATGTTGAATGACTCCACGGAGTTATTCTCCACGTCTTCACAATAGTTAGCTTTCTTGTAGAAAGCTCTGCACCAACTCCTCAGATCTTGATTTATAACATCAGTATAGACAGCTAAATCGTAAGCCATGAGCCTGTCTAAATTAACTTCATATTCAACTTCATTGTAACTCTAAGCCAAGTTCCATATATATGGCTTCATGTTCTTCTTGCCCCCATGTTACTTCTTCAGGTTCCCATAGATGTGCCTTACACACATTCTATGCTCAGCTGTTGGACATTCAACTTTAACCGCCTTTATCAACCCCTGAAACAGAAACGAGTAAGAAGAGCAGAACCAGACTTAAGAAGCAAACATACACAGAAGCAATCAAAGCAGAGTTAACTCCAAATACCAAACAGAAGCAATCACAACAAAAGAAGTAAACAGAAACAGAAGCAAAAGAACCTTTTGTCGGTCAGAAACAAAGGTGTAGTCACCATCGTCCAGTTGTAGATCAACCTTCATCTTCTTGACAAACCATTGCCAATTCTCAAAATTCTCCACCGGAGTTACACCCCAAGCTATAGGGTATATACGGTTATCTGCGTACCTCTACCCATATCCACTAAAACAGTTCCTTTTATCTTACCCGATACAAATGTGCCATCAAGTCCAACAATAGGCCTACAACTACCTTTCCAAGAACGCCTAATAACATCAAACAAATATAAAACCTATTGAATATGTCCTGACCTTCTGTGTTTTTCAAGCATTCAACCTCCACAGTTGAACCCGGGTTTGACTCCATTATCTCAGCAGCATAGTCACGGAGGCGGGCAAACTGATGATCATACTCCCATTCAATCCACCTCAACGCTTTGTTCCTACCAGCTTGACATTGAGGTCTAGATACACTTATACGCCATTGTTGGAGGATAGTTTCTTCTATCTTCATGGGCATATAGTAGCTTGGTTCGTCTCTCATTTTATCTATGAACAATCTAGCTATGACATGCACCTTAATACACTCACACTTCCCTTTCAGAACACATGTGTGCTTATCAACGAACTTCCTAACTCTCCACATTAGGTCTTTTGGTAGAATAGAAGCATAAATTAACCATTGACATTGTTCTCCATCAACATTACTACCACCACCTACACAACTAAATCCTATCTTATCTTTGTCATACCTGTATTGTTTGACATTTCTTCCAGTCCGTAAAACGTATTGAATTACTGCTTCTTTGAAACCAACTCCATTCAAGAATGTTTGTTCTTTGTATAAACCATCACCACGGCTACTACCTTCACTCGGAATAATCTCAGTACAAATTCGAGTTCGTTGCCTTCCCACTCGAACCTCACCATCGCCTTCTTCTTCACTGTCGCTTTCCGTCTTCGGGTAGATGTTGTGCATCACACTTTGCTCGTCGACGATTTCATCTACAACTTTATACAGCTCATACTGTTCTCGTTCTTCAGCTTCTTCGTCGAAGTCTTCACCTGCAACTGGCATTGTGTGAATTCTTGCTGAAATCGTCCGAAATCGTCACCAGAATTACAGGAACAATCGGAATTTTGTCGGATTGTGGGGTTTGGGGTTCAACGGAATTTAGGGTTCTAACTGATTTGGGAATTCGATTTTGGTTATATCTGGTTTAATTAAAATCGGGTTGGTCAACGGGTCGTCAACAGGTCAAAACCTGGTTTTGATTTCATACCATTGGTAAAGTGACTTCGGTTAAAGGAAAACCATCCAAATCAAAGGAAACCACGATTTATGGGGATATAGCTCTCGATCTTACGATTTATCTGAAATTGGAAAGAGAAGATAGTTTCATGGGGATCTGTTACTATACAATACTTCTCGTGGGGATTTAGATCGTCCTCTCCAAATTTTACCGTTACACTCCTGCAATTGTTAAATAAACCGTAACACATACTTGCTCATGTCCTTATCTATACAGTTTGATATCCATCGCCGGATATGGTGAAAATCTCATTGGATAGTACCGGAAGATTGCTATAGGAAATGGGAGAGAGAGAGGAAGAGAGAAGGCAAATTTCACTTTCACGCCACCTAATCTTTATTTACAAATATGTATATATAGATAAAGGTTTTGACATCAAAGATACCAGTACAATCTATTTAAAAAAAAGAGAAAAAAAAATCTATTTAAAATCATAATATTTTAGTGTTTGCTCGGATTTGGATGGACGATAATATTTTCTTCACCTAAGTTGTCTACATGTAGTCTCTACTGAACTACTAATATTATTTGACGATATATTTCATTTTGAATTATAGGTATATCCGTATATATATTTTTTTTTTCGTCGAATTATAGGTATATAACTGTTGAAACTATATTTATACTCCTATTTTTTTAATATTAATTTGGATGATTGATTACATCATTGTTATTTTTCTGATTTTTTTTTTATCCTTTCTTGCATTAAAAACAACTTTTTGTTTTTTTTGTTTGGGTTAAAAATTTGTTTTTTTTTTTCGTCAAAAATTTGTTTTTAATGGGTCTGATATCCTTCTTTATTTTTACTTATTAAACATTGCAAATTCTTTTAAGTAATTTAATACCACAGTTTTGACAATTACCTTTATTTTTAGATCTCAATATTTGTAATATTACATTTTAAAGATTGTTGACAATTGATTTAAACGATAATTCTTCTGAAATAATATATAATAATAATATACATATAAATATGGTTTATCCCAAATTATTGAACATCTTCTCGTGCGTTAACGCGCGGATTTGATATCTAGTAATTTTAATTTTTAAAACTCACATATATAATTATTTAAATTATTTCATTTAAATCAAAAAGTCTAAAAAATCAAATAAAATGGAACGACATAATTTTCTAAAACTTATAGAGGGTGTAATATATATTAACTAGAAATATTTAAAATTTAAATTAAAACCTAATCAGTAGTAATAGTCTTCTCCAACTCAATTTCACCGGAAAGTTCTTCAAGCGACTTTCCATTAGACTCCGGTGCGATAAAACTGAGCAATAATCCTAACAAATTGATTCCACCCATGATAGAAAGAGTCTTCTGCATCCCAATAGCTTTAACCAAAGCAGCAAATCCAAAAGATCCAACCATTGCACCGGCTTTACCAGAAGCTGCCGAAATCCCATGACATGTCGACCTAAGCCTCGCCGGGAATATTTCCGCGGGAACAATGAAAGTGGTAGCATTAGGTCCAAAATTCGAAAACAAAAAAGTCAACGAATAAAGTACCACAAAATAAATTCTATTATCAGGCAATGTCCAGTGATGATAAGGTATAGCTAAACTAAACATAAACACGGTCATGAAAAAGAATCCCATGACTTGTATCTTGAAACGTCCCATTTTATCGATGAACAAAACCGTTAACCAGTAACCAGGAACAGTACTGCAAAGAGCAATTAGTGTTTGAGCTCTAGCAATCATGTAAAGCTCTTGAATCGCATTCATTGTTTTCGCCGGTGGTAACCATCCAATAGTAGTAAAAATATCTTTCTGAAACAAGTTTTGACTGTAAAACGCAATATCGAGTAGAAACCATGTGCTAGCCGTTCCAAACAAATGTAATCCATGAAGACGAACAAATTTCATCGAAAACAATCCAAATTCATCACTAGAAACTCTAGCTTGATCTTTTTTAACAGAAGAAGCTTCAATGTCAACACTAAGAACCTTAGACATATCTACTGCTGCTTGCTCTGCGTTCTTGGCGACTAGAGCGGTGTATCTTGCGGTTTCAGGCATCTTCATTCTCCAGTAATATGTAAGAAGAGCTGGTAAAGCACCAACCATGAGGATAATTCTCCATACATAATCAGCTTGAGGTACAGTGGAGGTTGTTGGGTTCATCATAAAGGCAGGAGAAGGATACTTAGCTTCGAAAATAGCCGAAACGAGCAAAGAAACTATACCTCCAGCTAAGATTCCAAACCCTTGCATAGCGAAAACCGCAGCTATGAATGCGCCACGTGTCTTCTTGTTAGCGTATTCAGACATGATTGTGGCGGAGAGTGGATAGTCACCACCAATACCAAATCCTAACCAGAATCTGAAGAAACAGAGAGTAGCCATTACAGTTTTTGGATCACTACTAAAAGAAAGACCAGAGCAAATAGAACATATAACCATGATCAAAAGTGTTAAGCCATAGACTTTTTTACGACCTAGTCTGTCACCGAGCCATCCGAAGAAGATTTGTCCGAGAAAGGTTCCGGCGAAGGCTACGCCGCTTACGGCGGCGGAGATGCCGTCAGGGAGGCTACCGGGAGAAGAA
>KE151373.1:261168-273020 GCA_000411095.1 Aethionema arabicum
AATTCAAAAGTTGCATGCTCAGTTCGCCTCCCGTGGATCGACCCTTTACTTACTGCAACACCCCTTGTGGTCGGGTAGAGTAGAGGTTTACAAATTTCAAAATTAGTTTACCACTCAGCACGCATAGTAACCTCGAGCGATAGACCAGGGGGGGGGGAGGAGGAAGCGATGCTCGCCACAAATTATATCCTCAACAAAATACCACAGAAAGTAAATGGTAGAACGTCATATAAGCTTTATAAATACCTAGAAGTCTTCCTTGGCGAAGCCTTTCTAAGTGAGAAAGAACCTAGAACCTTCACAGAAGCAATGTCTACCCTAGAGGCAGATTTCTGGAAGGAAGCTGTCAACAGTGAAATGGATTCTATTCTGTAGAATCATACATACATTATCACTGATTTACCTCAGGTTTTAAAACTCTAGGATGCAAATGGATCTTCAAAACAAAGTTAAACTTTGATGGATCCATTGATAAGTACAAGTCCAGACTTGTGGTGCAAGGATTCCGACAAAAAGAAGGTCAGGATTTCTTCGACACCTAATATCCTGTGACAAGAATAACGTCAATCAGAATGTTGATTGCAATTGCGTCCTTAAGAGACCTCGAAATCCATCAGATGGATGTTAAAATTGCTTTTCTAAATGGTGAATTAGAAGAGGAGATATACATGAAACAACCGGAAGAGTTTGTTGTCCCAAGTCAATAACAGAAGGTTTGTAAACTGGTCAAGTCGTTGTATGGGCTGAAACAAGCTCTGAAACAATGGCATGAATAATTTGGCAACTGTAATGATGTCAAATGGGTTCAGCATTAATGAATGTGACGAATGCATGTACATCAAAAGTACTCCTAGCGGATACATTTTGCTCTGTTTATATGTCGATGAGATGTTGATCATGGGCAGTAACAACGATATAATTCAACAGACTAAAACCATGCTTCGTGGACAGTTTGACATGAAAGACATGAGTCATGCGGATGTTATTCTTGGCATTAAGCTCACAAAGACTTCTAAGGAAATCACCTTATTTCAAGGTCATTATGCTGAAAAGATCCTTTAGCGGTTTAAGCACTACTCAAATGGAACTGCGGAAATTCCAGTGGATGCACAACTGCACCTGACTAAAAACTCTGGTGAAGCAGTGTCACAGGTGGAGTATGCACGGGTAATTGGCAGTCTGATGTACTTGACCAATTGCACCAGACCTGATCTCGTGCATGCAGTCAATGTACTAAGTCGCTACACGAGTATACATTAGAAAACAATAACAAGGGTATTAAATTATTTGAGATACACCAAGAGTTATGGTCTGCACTATGGTAAAAAAAACATGCAGTCTTGGAAGGATACAGTGACGCTAACTCGATATCAGACTCAAAGAACTCTAAATCTACAAGTGGATAGGTCTTTACTCTTGGCGGTGCATCAATATCCTGGAAATCTTCCAAACAAACTCTATTAGCTAGATCTGCTATGGAATCTGAGTTCATCGCTTTAGACAAAGCAACTGAGGAAGCAGAATGGCTTCGAAATTTTTTGGAAGATATTCCTATATGGGAGAAACCAGTCCCGGCATTACGTGTACATTGTGACAACCAATCGGTTATCGCCCGGGCACTGAATACTCTCTATAATGGTAAATCGCGTCACATCAAACGACGACATAAAACCATTAGACACTTGATCACAACCGGTGAAATCTGAGTCGATTACATAAAATCAGCTGATAACCTAGCGGATCCGTTTACCAAAGGGTTGACAAGAGATCGAGTGTTGAAATCATCATAGGGAATGGGTTTATTGCCTATGACATAAGAGGATGTTTGATGGACACCCCACCTACGGATTGGAGATCCCATGAGGTTGGTTCAAAAGGGAACACTAAATCAAACAGAATCTAACACAAGCACTATGATTGTACCCAACTCCCGTAACAGATGTACAGTGTTTCCTGTAAGTTTAAAGGTTAAACTAATGCTTTTAATGAGATGATTAGCTTTCATATATGCATAAAGTATTTATAGGATACTTCTTTATATGATAGGAGCTCACTGAAATCGCCTAGTGAGTGTGAAATAGGGTCGTTTCTAGGAGAATGAAGAACATGCTATGTTCTCCAAGTTCACCCATGACCAACCAGGTAAAGTTCAAGGCCAAAATGAACGTAATAGAGAACTTTGTTCTACGAGAAAATGAAATTGGGTTATAGATGTTGTCTCGGTTTACATAAACATCCGGGTGGCTCAAGACATCATCTTCACCTATGATGTAGGCATAAGAAGCAAGGATAAATCACACTTAAAGAAGATAATGTTTCCTTTTCTCCATCGCAGAGAAGATTGACTCTTGGTTGGATTTACACGTTAATATCTACAAAAGGAAGAGAAGAAAACAATTTTATAACTCATTTTAGTGTCATTATTATTTTTGGAGTTTTGGAAGAAGCAATCACATTAACGGGCTATCAAAATCATCAACGAATATCAATCATCCCTTGATCACGTTCTACAAATATCAATCATCCCATGATCACGTTCTCTTTGATTTATTTGGTCATTATTACAAAATATCGTAATTATTAATTATTCCTTTCATTTTTAGATTATAAACTCTATATATAGTTTGCTTTTGCATTTTGTAAAGATATACATATTTTTGGAAAAATCAAAGAGGATTTTCTCTAAAGCTTAGGCTTTGTTTCGTTTATCTAAGTTAGATGGATTTCTAGTCTTAGTAAACGTTGAATCTATGTCTCTTGTGTGCGATTCCTTGAGACTAGATTTGCGAACTTATCACAAGGGCTTTCACACCCTTGAGTGGCGTTCTTCGTTCCATTCTTTGTTCCACCGTTCCATCCCTTAGATTAAGCAAAGAGAGCCGTTCGGCCAGTTGCTTAATCTCCGCCCATGACTGTTCCGAAACCAAGTAGAGAGTGCCCTTCGGCCAGCTGCTTGCTCTTGGACCGTCCTCTAGATCTGCTCCTTTTGGATCTTATATCAACCTCCTGGCCAAGTAAACCGGACAGATATTAACATCGAGTGGTTCAAGGCTGAAATATGCTACTACCTCATACACAGTTCATTTCTGCATATACTCTCGAAAGTCTTTCTATCTATCTCTAGTAGAGTCTGCATTGTCTTCCGAGTTAGTCGAGTCTGCATATTTTTAGAGTCATTTCTCTTCATGTGGGGGATTGTTGGAACCAAAATTTACTAAGTAAATGATTGAACAAATGTGAAAAGAAATGGGCTTTGGTCCATTGAGATGAATGAGTAATGATGAGGAATTAATGAAGGAGAACTACATTTGTCTCACATCGGTAGTCGGGAGAGTCTCCTACTACTATATATACTGACATACCCACTACATGGTTCAAGAATCTGTAGTAAGGGAACACTATGAATAGTGAGAGAATGAACCAAAAACCACACGCGCACCACCGCCGTGCCGTGCCGAGCCGGCTTGGGCCGGGTCAGGCTAAGGTCCTNCTCTTGTGTGCGATTCCTTGAGACTAGATTTGCGAACTTATCACAAGGGCTTTCACACCCTTGAGTGGCGTTCTTCGTTCCATTCTTTGTTCCACCGTTCCATCCCTTAGATTAAGCAAAGAGAGCCGTTCGGCCAGTTGCTTAATCTCCGCCCATGACTGTTCCGAAACCAAGTAGAGAGTGCCCTTCGGCCAGCTGCTTGCTCTTGGACCGTCCTCTAGATCTGCTCCTTTTGGATCTTATATCAACCTCCTGGCCAAGTAAACCGGACAGATATTAACATCGAGTGGTTCAAGGCTGAAATATGCTACTACCTCATACACAGTTCATTTCTGCATATACTCTCGAAAGTCTTTCTATCTATCTCTAGTAGAGTCTGCATTGTCTTCCGAGTTAGTCGAGTCTGCATATTTTTAGAGTCATTTCTCTTCATGTGGGGGATTGTTGGAACCAAAATTTACTAAGTAAATGATTGAACAAATGTGAAAAGAAATGGGCTTTGGTCCATTGAGATGAATGAGTAATGATGAGGAATTAATGAAGGAGAACTACATTTGTCTCACATCGGTAGTCGGGAGAGTCTCCTACTACTATATATACTGACATACCCACTACATGGTTCAAGAATCTGTAGTAAGGGAACACTATGAATAGTGAGAGAATGAACCAAAAACCACACGCGCACCACCGCCGTGCCGTGCCGAGCCGGCTTGGGCCGGGTCAGGCTAAGGTCCTCGGGTCCTTTGGTCTTTGGTCTTTGGGTCTTTGGGAATGGCTCTGGGCTTTGGGCCCAACAAGTTCTTTTTGGGCCAAATTCCTATGGAATGTTTTGGCTTAGTCAAACGTTGACTCAGTCAATGCGCGAGGAAAACCCTAGCATTAGTTGTCTCGGTCAACGCGTGCCGTCACCAAAACCCTAAACCCTTCCCCTATATAAACTCTCTCCACTCGTCATTCAGACTCAGTCGTCAATCGAAAAGCACAGAAATTCCAACTCCTTCATTTCTTCTTCTTCTATAAACGTAAGTAGATGGTATAACGTTAAATAGGTTCGTAGATTCTGTAATCGGGTGATGCGATTACGGTCTAACAGTGGTATCCGACACATCATGTCATGCCCTCATACCTCTGAACAAAATGGACTTACATAAAGGAAACATAAACACATTGTAAAATCGGGTCTCTCTATGCTTTTTCATAGTAACTTGCCTCTCAAGTATTGGGTTTAGACATTCTTTACTGTTAATTTTATTAATAATCTATTGTCCTTTGTTGCTCTTCTTCATGATAGGAATAGTCTATTTGCTATGTTATTTGACAAAAAGGTTGGTTACTCATTTGTCAGAGTTTTTGGGTGTGCATGTTATCCCAATCTTCGACCTTATACATCCAACAAGCTTGAACCCACGTTCACTGAAGTGTGTTTTCATTGGTCATAATGATATATACAAAGGTTACAGGTGCATTTATCCTCCAACTAATCGTGTTTATATCAGTTGTCATGTGCTTTTTGAGGAAACAAAATTTATTTTTTCTTACAGAGTATGCCTCCCTTAATAGTTCAGCTGACACTCCTCTTCTCTCAGCTTGGCAAAAAGATATTTTCTTCCTCGGTCTTCTCCCTCTATCGGTGTTAACAATTTGGATGATGTGATTCTTCATAGTACCTCACGCCATTCTCAGCCTGACCCTTCTATTTTAACACCAGATGTCTTGCAACATCTTGTGTCACCACATGACTCTGTTGTGACTATTTCTACTCTAGCTTCTCTTGTTACAGTTCCGGCACATTTTGAGGCTCCTTTGCCTTTCTCTCAGTGCTCTCAGTCTCCTCCTACAACTCATCATATGATTAACAAACGAAAAGCTAGTGTAGTTAAGCCTAATCCACGATATTTACTTTTGGCATCTGTTTCATCTTTTGATGAGCCAAAGTCTATTAAAATTGCTTTACAACACCCTGGCTGGACTACAACCATAAAAGATGAAATTGATTCCTTTCATGCTACTAAGACCTTTTCCTTGGTTCCACGTGAATCTGGCATGAATGTCTCAGGCTCCAAGTGGGTATTTCGCACTAAAATTAATGTTGATGACTCTCTTAACTGAAGGCGCGATTGGTTGCTAAAGGTTATGCCCATGAAGAAGGTATTGATTTCATGGAAACCTTTAGTCTTGTAGTCAAAACCAACACTGTTCGAATGGTATTTCATCTTGTTATTGTTATGAAATGGAATCTTTGGCAACTTGATGTAAAAAATGCTTTTCTTCATGGAGATCTCAGTGAGACTACTTTCATGCATCAACCTCCGTTTATTGATCCAGCTCGTTCTGATTATGTTTGTAAGTTACATAAAGTTGTGTATGGTCTAAAACATGGCCCAATAAAATGGTTTAACAAGTTTAGTAATTACCTCTTAGTTTATGGTTTTGAATACAACTTACCAGATCCTTCTCTGTTTGTTTACCGTTGTGATAAAAAGATAATTATGTTACTTCTCTATGTTGATGACATGGTTATTACATGTAATGATGATTCAACCATTGCCTCTCTTATTCAGAAATTGAGTACAAAATTTCAGATGACGGATTTGGGACAGTTAGGCTATTTCTTGGGTATCTAGATTCATAAGTCTGCAGAAGGTTTGTTTCTTCATCAACAAAAATATATGGAGGACTTACTACATTCATGGTATGCATGATTGCTCTCTTATGCCAACATCTCTCCCATTACAATTGGGTCGAATTCCTCATCAAGACTTCATTTTTCCTGAACCGACTTATATTCGAAGTTTAGCGGATAATTTGCAGTATTTGGCGTTAACGAGACCTGACATTGAGTTTGCTATCAATTTTTTTTTATCAAAAGATGCATCAACCCTCTATCTATGGTTTCAATCTTCTCAAACATATCCTTCGGTATCTCAGAGGTACATTTGATTATGGGTTGTTTTCCTTAGCTACCTCTTCATGTTTTCTTAGTGTCTATAGTGACAGCGATTGAGCCGACTGCAAGAAGACTCGTCGTTTAATTGGTTGTTTTTATTCTTTCATGGCGTCTAATATTGTTTCTTAGTCTGCTAAGAAGCAACCTACGGTGTCTCGTAGCTCCACGGAAGCTGAGTATCGTTCCCTCTTTGAAACTGCTGTTCAATTAACCTGGCTCAGTACACTACTTCAGATGTTTGGTATTCCTCAGTCTGTTCCTCCTTTTCTTTTTTTGACAATCTCTCAGCTACTTATCTTACTGCCAATCCCAAATTTCACTCTTGGTCGAAGCATTTTGACGTTGATTTCCATTATGTTCGTGAACGTGTTGCTTTGGGTTTATTTGAAGTTCAACATGTTTCAGCTGAACATCAACTTGTTGACATATTTACTAAGTCCTTGCATGTTGTTTCCTTTGTGGACTTACATTTCAAATTTGGGGTGTGTCGGATCCCACTTCAATTTTACGAGGGAATCTAAGTGATAATAATCGGTTTCAAATCAGCCTAAGTCAGATGGCTCAACCCATCAGTTGAAGCCCACTCGTGATGGTTGTTTGTCATCACTCTCAACAACAAACTCATACAAAATGGATGCAAACGACACATGTTTTTTCAACTAATGGCGTCACTCATTCTTCACGAAAACCAATTTTTCTCTCCAACAGATTTGGCTCCTTAGAATCAGAAATATTGGCGTGATTTAGACATCTAGCAGCTGATTCTTATCCTTTATTTTCTCTCTTTAAAGAGATAATGATATATTTAAAAATTTTCTAAGTTTTTGCAATACACATTTTCACTCTTGTTTATCTTGCGCATTTGGTGATTTTTTTATTACTATCTTCACCAACATTATAATGTATGAATATAACAGTTATATTCTAACCAAGATCGGATAGTTCTACAGGTCCAAAGTTATTGCAAAAGCAATTTGGTTTGCAGAAAAGTTTGGTTTCGTGTCATTAAGTTTAGGGAAGGATGATTTACGTTCTCATTTAGGAAATATTATCGCAAACTAGTTTGGATAGGAGGAAAGTATAATCCAACTATTGTATAGTTTGTACAAAAAAAGTCTGAAACTCCACCATCATACAAAAATAGCGATATTCTAAATATAACTAAAACAAAAATTAAATACGATATTGTGCTAGATGGATTCGAATCCCTATTTTCTTTTTAACTAAAGTTCCGGTAGATATCTATGTAATTATTGGAAAAAAAAAGATATCTATGTAATTAAAAATACGGATGATATTTAAGAAAAGTAAATAAATAATTGACATAATAACATTATCTTCTAGAAAAAATAAATTATCTAAAATTAATCTGCAAAGCTGCCCTGCCATTGTCACTTTCTTCAGGTAAAGACACCTCATACCTCGTCATGTAACATAATCTAAACCGTTAATCTAATCAGCAACCTCATCTTAACCGTTGATTCACAATTATCTCCTCGTTTGTACCAAAAATAAAAACAGAGACAAAAAAGAGAAAGAGGGACTCCATGAAAAAGGCCTTTCGTTGATTAATATAGAAACAAAACCAACAAAACTTAAATAATCAATTTTTGCCTTTGGAAGAACATTACAGATTCTCTAGGGTTTCAAAAAGAAACCCGGAGAAACAAAATTTAAAAGTTGAGAGAATTTTGGGTTTTTTTTTCGTTTTCGTGGAGAATTTTCCGGGTTAAAAAAATCCCTAATTTACCTTTAGGGTAAGTGATTTTTAATTCTGGTTTCGTTTAATGCTTGAAATTGTTTAATTTTTTCCCTCATTGCGATGTTATGATCATGAGATTTCTTGTTTTTTTTTTGTAAAGGATCTAATTACTTGAAATTTGTGGGTTTTCTGGGTTTTTTTTTTGCAGAAATTGGCTTCAGCTGGATTATTTTCCGGGAAAACGAAAGAGAAATTATTAGCTGCAGAAACTGAGAATTTTTAGGTTTTCGTGAAGAATTTCCTGGGAAAATCCCTAATTTTCCGCTTAGGGTAATTGATTTTTCATTCGTGCTTGTGTTTTTATGCTCGAAATTGTTTAATTTTGCTTCCATAATTGCGATTTAATAATCCAAAAATCTCTGTTTCTCACATTTCCCCGAGAATGTAGGTTTCACAGAATCTAATTTCATGAAATTTGTTGGTTTTCCGCAGAAATTGGCTTCAACTGGATCATTTTCCTGGAAAACGAAAGAAAAACTTATCAGCTACAGAAATTGAGCATTATTAGGTTTCCCGCTTCTGATTTCGTGAAGAATTTCCTGAGAAATTGAGCCTTTCTAGGGTAAGCAATCTTCAAACGTCAATTTATCTTCAATCTTCAAAACTCATTAAAATTAACATCAAATTCATGAATTTTCCCAGAAAATCGGCTTCAACTGGTTCAAATTTTCCCAGGAAAATCATTCCCCTCTCCCCAAACTCAAAACCAAACCATTAGGTTTAACATATGGAAGGATTTCACTAACTCAAATCTTCATTTCAATTTCGATTTCTCGCAATTGGATCAAATCATCATCTTCAAATGGATTTAAGAACGTTATCAATGTCGAAAGATTCAATCAAATGTTGTGATTGTGGTTGCGATTGTTCTATGAACAATTTATCTCCAGCTTCATGGATTCGAACAGTTAAACGAAAACACGAGGAATTCAAAAAGGAGAAACAATTCAATGTTCCAGAATTAAACGATCTTGATCTCTTTTCAACAGCAAAAGTTCAAATCGAAAACGAATGCGAATTACTTCGAGAAACCCTCACCTATCAACAACAATCAGTTCAAGAATTATACGATGAACTCGAGAAAGAGCGAAACGCTTCAGCAACAGCTGCAGAAGAAGCAATGTCTATGATTTTGAGATTACAGAACGAAAAAGCCGAAATTCAAATGGAATTAAGGCAATTCAAAGTGTATGCTAAGGAGAAAATGGAACATGATTCTCAAGAACTTATGGAATTTGAAGATTTGATGTATCAAAAAGATCAAACGATTCAATCTCTTGGTTTCGAAATTCAAGCTTATAAACATAGAATGATGAGCTATGGAATCACAGAAGCTGAAGCTGAAGCGGATCGCGAGATCTGTAATCCGAGTGTTTATGCTGATGAACAATATGATCTATCTACATATGATTATCCTCCATTGAAATGCAATATCAATGAGAACCAAGATCCGTTTGAATCCGAGATTTTCATCGCGGATAATACCGAAAACTACCCTCCGGTTGATTCGCCTCACGGGAGAGAACATTTAAAGAGTTTGGATCGAAGAATCAGTCAGATGGAGAGTAATCCGAGTTTAAACAACGATATTTCGAGAGCGAAAGGGAGAAAGGTTCCCGAGTTTGGTCCGAATCCAACTCCGAGTTTTCAAAAACACGACATTTTCGTCGAGTCTCCGATGATAAAGAAAGTGGAAACGGTTAAAGGGAAAGAAGATTTATCGGCAATAGGAGAAGATAACGATAGAGTTTATACAATTGATTCTATTCATCAAAATGTGTCGAAAATCGATGAAACGAAATCTCCGAAAGAACGATTTGATTTCGATGATCCTGATATCAAGAAACTTTATATGAGACTTCAAGCTCTTGAAGCTGATAGGGAATCAATGAAACAAGTTCTTGTATCCATGAGTACTGAAAGAGCTCAAATGGTGTTATTGAAAGAAATTGCTCAACATTTATCAAAAGAAGCGATTCCGCAGCGAAAATCGCTTATCCGAAAAACATCAATCGTTAAACCGTTCGTATCATCAATACCAATCTTTAAGGTAAATTCTTTAGTTTTCTTCTTGATTTCTTTTTTTTTTTACAGAATTGATGAATTGAATTCTTATGTTTCTTGATTTTTTAGTGGATCACATCGTTTGTTTTCTGGAGAAGAAAAGCACGTCGAAGCAAGTAAGAAATCGCGATAAATCTGTGTCGAATTCGTCGAGTTTTACGAGTTTTGTTGTTGATTTTTGATGTTATGGATTGTAGGTACATGTTTGGTATGTCTGGTAACAATATTGGTTTGAAAATGTTGCTCGAAAAGAGCCCGAGAGCTCGAAAATGGCGACTTCTACGAAGTACAATGGTGTGAAAACATGAAGTTTGATCGAAAACTCGAAGTGTATACTGAGAAAAATGTCGATTTTTCAATGAAGAAATTGCGAAAAAACTGCGGATTACAGCGTAAACCGGAAATCTAAACCGGAAAGTCTAAACCGGAAACCGTGTAGCTTTGGTTTAAGCAAGTGTTAAATCTTGGTTTGTTGTTTGAGTAGTTTGTAGCTGGTTTGTTCCATCATATATCTTCAATTGTTGTGTATGGTCTTTAAATGAGAGTTTGAAGATTGATTTAAAGAAATCGTTAAAGAAGCTATTAAATTTTTGTATGTTGTTTCTAATATTTTTTGTTTTCAATGGAGCCCAAAACTCAATATGTGCAAAATATAAATGATATAAACAATCAAGGGGCAAGGGATCATTGCTAAATTCTGAGCTATTTTTGTTTAGTAAAAAAATCAATTAGCTAAGTGTTTTATGTTTTGAATTTTAGAGAACTAAAATTTTTAAATTTTATATCTCGTAGTTTGAGTTAATTAAATGGTATTTAAATTTGAGATTTCGGTTTTAAAAAAAAATCAATTGTAAAAACTTGAAGCGTTTAAAAATCCGGTTATCAATGTTTATGATATGAAAACATATATTGACGACGTTTTTTTCATCTATTGAAATTTATGGTTTACAGTATATTATAATTCTTAAATTAAATTGTATAAGTGGATCGAACCATATAACATTACTATATTTTTTTTAATAATTGAATTGTATTTTTATTGTAAACAAATAAAATAAAATAGGAAATAAATTCAATCACCGAAAATAAAATTAAACAACCTAAAAAGGAAATAAGTTTTGTTTCAAAGATATAAATCTAAATAAAGGGATGGTGGCGAAAAAAACCCTAAACTATCTGTTTTTGGCGAAACAAACCCTAAACTATCAGTTTGGCAAAAAAACCCCTAAACTTTGCTTTTTGAGCGAAAAAAACTTTAAATTTTGTTTTTCGGGCGAAAAAAACCCTAAACTATGAACTCGGCGAAAAAACCCCTAAACTTTATTTTTCTGGCAAAAAAACCCCTAGACTTTGTTTTTTTTTCGAAAAAACTTTTCCAGTAATTTAAATCATTGTTTGTCTTTAATTAAATAAAATGATTTAAACAATAAAATTAAAAATTAATAATTAGGATTAATTAAAATTAAATTTTATAGTTTAAAAGCTGGTTTGATTTGGGTTTGGGTTTTGATAAAAACCTAACTGGGTTTGATTTTTTAAATTGTTTGGGTTCCGTTTGGTTTGATTTTAAACCGAACCCGAACAATACC
>KE151373.1:275606-289096 GCA_000411095.1 Aethionema arabicum
ATTGTATGTTCCATCTATTTCCCGTAACTTAGTTTCATTAAGTAAACTTGATTTGGCTGGTTTTAAGTCTACTCAAGGAGATGGATGTTTTAATATATTTTTGAACTCTAATCGAATCGGTTCAGGAATATTAATTGATGACCTTTATATGTTGAAATTGGCTGATCAAAATTTTAAAACACATCTCGCCCTGCAAGATAAAAGAAAACTTAAAAGAGAAACATGCACAAATGATGAATGTTTCTTGTGGCACAAGAAACTTGGACACATTTCAAGTGAAAGAATGAAGAGATTGGTAAATGATGGAATTATTCCAAGTATTGACTTTACCAATTATAAAGAGTGTATAGATTGCATTAAGGGTAAGCAAACTAAACACACTAAGAAAGGTGCCACAAGAAGTACACAACTCCTTGAAATATACATACAGATATTTGTGGATCATTTGACGTACCAACTTTTGGAGGTGAAAAGTATTTCATCACCTTTATCGATGATTATTCACGTTATTGTTACCTCTATCTATTGCTTGAAAAGTCTCAATCTGTAGATGTCGTAAGTGCATTCATTAAGAAAGCAGAGAGACAATTAGATAGAAAAGTGAAAATCATTAGGTTTGATAGAGGTGGTGAGTTTTATGGCAGGTATGATGAAACATGACAACATCCTGGACCTTTTGCCAAACTCCTCCAAAACGTAGGAATTGTTGCGCAGTACACAACGTCTGGTTCTCCATGGCAGAATGGTGTAGCTGAAAGGCGTAATCGTACGTATATGTAAATGGTTAGATCCATGATGAGCCATGCTAACCTACCTATATCCTTCTGGATGGACGCATTACGTACCGCGGTCTATATCTTGAACATGGTTCCCAACAAAGCAGTTCCTAAGACTCCTTTTGAACTGTGGAAAGGCTGGAAACCTAGTCTGGAACACTTGCATGTTTGGGGATGTCCAGCTGAAACAAGATTATATAATCCACATGAAAAGAAGTTAGATTTCAGAACGGGCAGTGGTTTCTTTATTGGTTACCCTGAGAAATCTAAAGGATATAGGATTTATTGTCCAAACTATAGTACGAGAATAGTGGAAACATGTAATGCTAGATTTTATGAGGATGGTGATATTAGTGGGAGTGATAAAGTTAAGGATGTGATCATTCAGGAAATTAAGGTTGGTATTCCTTTACCATCGATTCCGAATGTTATTAGGAATTCTCCCATTGTTGAACCGTTATACAATGAGGAAATCCTAATGAATGATCAACCACTCCATAATGATAATATCACCAATGATGATAATTCGCATGAAGTACAAGAGGAACCAACATTAAGAAGATCAACCCGTACAAGGAGATCTGTTATTTCCAATGATTATGTGATTTATTATCAAGTAAAATCTGGAGAATGGAACATTACAGAACCGGTTTCCTATTCACAAGCCATTAATGATGTTAATTCTGATAAATGGATTGATGCCATGAAGGATGAAATGAATTCTATGGCTGAAAATGAAGTCTGGGATATTGTCCCTTTACCTGAAGGACACAACCCAGTCGGGTGTAAGTGGGTCTTTAAGACCAAGCTCGACTGTAATGGTAAACTTGAACGATATAAAGCCAGACTTGTAGCCAAAAGATTTAATCAGAAAGAATGCATCGATTATAATGAGACTTTCTCTCCTGTGTTAAGGAAAGACTCATTCAGAATTATCATGACTTAGTAGCTCATTATGATTTAGAGTTACATCAAATGGATGTGAAAACTGCCTTTCTTAATGGAGACTTGCAAGAAGAAGTCTATATGCGCCAACCTGAAGGCTTCATAATCGAAGGCCATGAAGATATGGTCTGCAAATTAAAGAAATCAATTTATGGGCTGAAACAAGCTTCGAGGCAATGGTATCTAAAGTTTGATGAAACCATTATAAAATTCGGTTTCAAATTAAGAAAACATAACAGATCCATGTATATACCTCAAGATCAGTGGGAGTAAGTTCATATTTTTGATTTTGTATGTTGATGATATCTTATTGGCGAGCAGTGATCATGATCTATTAAGTGAGACTAAGAAGTATCTCTCTAAGAACTTTGAAATGAAAGATATGGGTGAGGCATCTTATGTGTTAGGAATTGAAATATTCTGTGATCGAACACTAGGAATTTTGGGGTTGTCTCAAAAAGCATATATCGATAAAGTTCTTCAGAGATTTGGCATGATGTGTTCTTCTAATAATGTTCCTATGCAGAAAGGTGACAAGCTTGATCTCAACCAATGTCCGCATAATGAAATCGAACTTAATGAGATGCAAAAGTATCCTTATGCATCGCTTGTGGGAAGTTTGATGTATGCACTGGTCTGTACGAGACCTGATATTAGCCATGCAGTTGGCATGTTGGGGAGGTTTCAAAGTAATCCTGGCCTCGCTCATTGGAAAGCTGCAAAGAAAGTATTGGGATACCTAAAGGGAACAAAGAATTATATGCTCACATATAGGAAATCAACACATCCACAGATGGTTGGATTTTCCGACTCAGATTTTGGTGGTTGCCATGATTCTCGGCATTGCACTCTTGGCTATATGTATCTCCTTGGGGGAGGTGCCATATCATGGAAAAGCCAAAAGTCAGAATTGATTCACACATCCACCATGGAGGCTGAGTATGTGGCATGTTATGAGGCTTCTATTCAAGGACATTGGTTGCGGAGTTTTGTGTCTGAGTTAGGGCCTCTGAGTTTTGTTGACAAGCCCTTAACTTTTTACTTTGACAATCAACCCGCATCTTTTTCTCTAAACATGATAGGATATCTAAAAGATCTAAGCATACATACCTTAAGTATCTATCACTAAAGCAAGATGTTAAAAGAGAAAAGTTTGTCATTAAGCATATAGGCACTGAACTTATGATAGCAGACATATTTACGAAAGCATTATCTCCTAAGACATTTCAGAAGTATACGAAAAGTATGGATCTTGAAGATAGCTAATTATGTTGTCTGCTTTATGATAGCCTATATATGACAATATTATGAGCTCAATTATGACTTTTACATCTTTGTGTATTTTGTTTCCAATGTGCACACACATTAAGGTGTTTGGAATTATGATAATAAAATACGTCTTTATAGACATTAAATAGACCATTATGATAAACTTCTATTAATGTTTATGGTCTAGCTATGATGGAATCAATGTAGTAGTACATGGAAGGGATAATGTGTGACCGCCATGACTCTCATTGGTTGCTTGATTANGTCTGTACGAGACCTGATATTAGCCATGCAGTTGGCATGTTGGGGAGGTTTCAAAGTAATCCTGGCCTCGCTCATTGGAAAGCTGCAAAGAAAGTATTGGGATACCTAAAGGGAACAAAGAATTATATGCTCACATATAGGAAATCAACACATCCACAGATGGTTGGATTTTCCGACTCAGATTTTGGTGGTTGCCATGATTCTCGGCATTGCACTCTTGGCTATATGTATCTCCTTGGGGGAGGTGCCATATCATGGAAAAGCCAAAAGTCAGAATTGATTCACACATCCACCATGGAGGCTGAGTATGTGGCATGTTATGAGGCTTCTATTCAAGGACATTGGTTGCGGAGTTTTGTGTCTGAGTTAGGGCCTCTGAGTTTTGTTGACAAGCCCTTAACTTTTTACTTTGACAATCAACCCGCATCTTTTTCTCTAAACATGATAGGATATCTAAAAGATCTAAGCATACATACCTTAAGTATCTATCACTAAAGCAAGATGTTAAAAGAGAAAAGTTTGTCATTAAGCATATAGGCACTGAACTTATGATAGCAGACATATTTACGAAAGCATTATCTCCTAAGACATTTCAGAAGTATACGAAAAGTATGGATCTTGAAGATAGCTAATTATGTTGTCTGCTTTATGATAGCCTATATATGACAATATTATGAGCTCAATTATGACTTTTACATCTTTGTGTATTTTGTTTCCAATGTGCACACACATTAAGGTGTTTGGAATTATGATAATAAAATACGTCTTTATAGACATTAAATAGACCATTATGATAAACTTCTATTAATGTTTATGGTCTAGCTATGATGGAATCAATGTAGTAGTACATGGAAGGGATAATGTGTGACCGCCATGACTCTCATTGGTTGCTTGATTAGCCGAGACACTTATGATGGCCAAATAAAGATTAATGATTAGCATATTATGTCGGCCTTATGATTCCATAAAGAAGAAAACTTATGAGATGGATTTTAGTAATGACCAAGTGAGAGAATGTAAGGAATATTATGTTTTATTCCTTTCCTATAAGTGTGGTCATTAGTAAATCCATGTTTTCTTATGGGAGTGCTAATCTTAAGTACCTTGGTAAAACAAATGTATAATGGATAATGAGAAGTTTAATTCCTTTTATGTAATTATGGACAAGTGTTAGAATGGAAAGAGATTAGTGGCAATAACACATGTCAAAGTATATGCATGTATTAAAGAGCCATAGTTTAACACTTGGCATGACACATGTTTAAGCTTTGACATTAAGCAAGTGATATTGCATAACACTTGTCTAAACACTTGTCACCTTAGGTTTAACTATGATGGATGGTTAAGATTAAAGAATCTAAAGGAATTAGGCTCTCTCTCTCCACCTATAAATACATACCTCTAGCCCATCATATTGGCATCACAAATTAAGTGCACAACACATTAAGTAAAGAAAGATTTATAGGCAAGGGGAGAGAAACCTAATCTCAGAACTTAAGTTCTAGGTGCCATCCTCCATTTTCGAAGTTATCAAAGGAGGACACCGCCACTTACGAAGGAGGTTCCGACCATTCCATTTCCGCAATGAGTGGAGGTACTCCGATAATCGTCCTTATGCATCATGATCATATTATGTAATTAATCTAATCGTTTAAAGATCTTAGGGGTCATGTATATTATTATTGTGTGCATATAAATAATCTTATATTCACCATAAATTAATCCTACATATAGCCCTTTACCGTTTTGTCACCACAACCGCAGTGGTTCGTTGGCCGCCGTTGATAATGGTGGAACTAGAAATATTTGTTACCAAAGTCGATATGTAATTAAGATCTATAAACTTATATAAAAGGTATATCACTAACCCATATGGACTAATATAATAACCAAATTTTACTATTTATAAACTATATAAACAATAACAAAAAAATTTTTGGATAGATCATTTGATTTGGTGTCAATGCATGTTTCGACATTGCCCATTGGACCATTGTCTTCCCGATGACTAGTTGGCCACTATAGGGCTACCGGTTGGCTTCCATCCTACCACCACTATAATTTTTTTGGTCAACATCTATGGTGGTGGCTCTGCAGTGGTTGTATTTAGGGTCAACTTAAAAAATACAGGAGTTTGAGACAAAATAAAAAATTGAGATCGATTTTCATATAGAATTTTTGTTTATAAAAGTACATATATAATTTAAAAATCGGTATATATAATTTAGAGGTCGATACAATTGTTTTGTAACGCTTGGCATCAACCCTAGCTAAACCGCCTGTTTTTTTGGAATTGAGATTATTTGCAATTTATAATTTTGAAGGAAATAAGATCACTGCCATGCATGAATTTCGAATACCCTTGGTTTTACTTTTCTATAGAAATGATTATTCACAAGTTTGACTTTCCAATTGATCAAGTGGTTTTATAACTCTTCAGGTTTCTCAGTTTCACAGATTCTTAAATGCTATGAAAAACTATGTGATTCGGTTAAAAAATGGAATTATGCCTAGGAATAAACCGTCTATGTAAAATATAAAATATATGAAATATAAACTTGGAATTCCTTAAATTTGGTATAAAATGTTAATTACAGTGTGTTTAAATTATATTTATACAAGTTTAAAATTTGAGTGGTTCCGACTTCCAATAATAGTCATTATTGGTTCGATTGATAAAGAAACAGCAACCTTTTCATATAATATTTGAAAGAATTTTAAACTATTATAAGATATAATAATTGTTTTTAAAATAATAAAATATTAAACATAGTCATTTTTTTTGTCGTAAAACATAGTCATTTAATTTGCTAGTTAGAGTATTTACGCAAGAACCTAAACGTATTCAATGTATTATATTTTTATTTATTTTCATTTAGTAAATGTACGCATTAATATAGTAACTATATTGTATAAACTCACAACAACTACCAAGATAAGGCAGTGCATTTGGTAAGTCGTTTTTCTCTGTATCTAGGTATTTGAGTTCGAATCCAGCAAACAGACTGTATTTAATTTGTGTTCAGCTTATGACCTACATGATGAACTAGTAGGAAGACTTTGTGGCCCATATGTGAAAAAAAACTCAGAACTTTACTCTAAACTAATATATAAAAAATTATTTTGAACTAAACAAACATATATTTTTTTTATCGTATAAAGATAATATATGTCAAGATTTAAAAAAAGATACTAAAAATGTTGTCAATTTATTATCAGGCAAATGATAAAATAAGCCATATATTTTGTGAAAAAAATTTTGTACTCTAAATTTGGTAGACATTTATTTTATTTTTTAAAGAATTTTAACCCTTTTGTTATAATTATATGATAATTTTGATTTTCCGCAAATCGACAATATAGACCATCATCAACTGTTTCCCACCAATTATACTCCAAATCACTGATTTAGTTGAAACTTAAAACTTATAAATTTAAATTTATATTTATCAAAGAAAAGTTGTTTTTTTTTTTGGCTTGGTTGAAACACATAGTTCAATTATCCATAGATAAACAATAAAAATTATAATAATATTATCACATAACTATAATAGAGAAGTTAAAATTCTCTTAAAAATAAAGTCTAAAATTTGAAATATGGAGCTTCTTTTACCAAACAACTATTATCCATTTTTCGATAATTTTATAACATTTTCGTAATAACATAATAAATATATAGCAAATATTAAAATAATTATTTTTAACTTACTTAAAAAAACGGTGCTGCCCACCGCCCACGGATTCCTGATAACTAAAAAAGATTATAGATTAATTAAAAGAATATTATGTCTCGTATAACACGTGTGTTGACCACTCACAAAATTACAAGTCAAAGTCTATGTAATATTTACAGATACCTCATAACTGATAACGACGTCGTTTAAAGTTCGTCTAGATTCGTGTATGTTGCACACGTGAAATGATTTTTCTAAACTTAAGTTTTTAGTCACAATTTTTATTTTTCTTTAGACTTTAATTAATTGACATTATTATTTTATATGTGGAAAAAAAACATTTTTAGTGGAATTCAAAGAGAATACCAGTCAACCAAAATCTCTTCAAAAGTCAACAAAAATCAGCCATTTTTACTATTCAACCACATTATATATAAACATATACCAAAAAGTTGTATACTTATAACAACAATGGAAGATAATCATGAAGAGATTGAGATTCCTAATTATTTCATATGTCCAATTTCATTAGAAATGATGAACGATCCAGTCACTGCTGTCTCCGGCATAACTTATGACCGTCAAAGCATCAATAAGTGGCTTTCCTCCGTCACCGGAGATGACGCCGTCGTATTTTGTCCGGTGACGAAGCAGCCGTTGTCAATTGACTCCGATTTAATACCTAACCATATGCTACGTCGTTTGATTCAATATTGGTGCGTTGAAAATGAGACACGTGGCGTTGTTAGGATTCCTACACCACGAGCTCCTCCTGGAAAACCTAATCTTCTTGATGAGATTAAAAATCTCAAGAAGTTTGGCGGGGAAGGTAACAGATCCGGTTTAAATTGGTTAGATAAAATTTGATTTGGTTGGAATTGGTATGATTTGATTTAGTTTGGTTCAGTATTTAGTTTATGTGGTGCATATATAGTTACAGAATTATAACCGATTTGAATTCGATTTGGATTGATTCGGTTTTTAGATAAATATATAACTTATATAATTTAATATTAAATATTATACTTGAAATTGGCAAAAAAATATTGTTAAAATTTAAATTTAGGATTTTCTTAAAATAGATTAATTAATATAAATTGTTAATTAGAAACAACGGTCTAAAAAGATTATTTTAAAACTTTAGTTTTGTACCCAACATTAATACATGTAGTTTCTTACAAGGAAAATGTTTCTTTTAAGTTTTATTTATCAGATAACATATAAGAATTTTATAAACAATTTTATATGTTTTCTATCATAAAATTGGGAAAACGATTTTATAAATTATTAATTGAATAAATTTACTTATATGTAAATTATATTTGAGATTACCAAAAAAAATATGATTAAAATCAAAACTTTAGTTTTTTAGGATTATTAATTAATATTAATATAAATGGTTTAATTTTGATTCTAATTTGAATACGGTTTAATTTTGACCAGTTTTAAGAACGGGAGACACGGTCAAGAAGCTTGAAGTCTTAGCTATGGAAAGTGAAAGCAACAGAAGATTAATGTTAGAAGAAAACGTTCACAAATCTTTGATTTTGTTCTTAGTCAAATGTTTTGAACAAAAACGACGTCGTTTCGAAGGCCTAGAGGAGTCTCTACGTCTACTTCACCTAGTCAGCATCCCATCACAAGACGCAAGAACAATCTTGCTTGAAAACGATCAAGTCTTAGAATCTCTAGCTTGGATTTTACGGACCGGATCAGATATTAACCGAGTAATAATAAAAGCTTACGCGATCATGCTCTTGCGGGTTTTAACCGAAAAAACTTCTTCTCATATCCTCGAAAGATTAAACCCCGAAATTTTCAAAGGAATTATAGAATTTCTCAAAGATTTGAACCAAACCCCTAACGTGCAGCTTACGGTACCATCATCAAGTACTAACGTGGTAGTTACGTTACCTTCAACACAACACGGTTTTTTCGTGGTTAAACAAGCCGTGACCGCGGCGCTAAAGATACTTCTTGAGACCTCGGCATGGAGTCGAAACCGAGTTAGCATTGTCGAGTTAGGTGCGGTTTTTGAGCTCATTGAACTCGAGCTAAACCCATTATACAAGGAAGAGAAGAGGAGAACTACAGAGTTTGTGTTTGGAGTTTTATCTAGATTATGTTGTTGTGCGGCCGGGAGAGCCGAGATTCTTGCTCACAAAGGCGGGATCGCAGTGATAACGAAGCGGATTTTGAGGGGTTCACCGGCAGCAGATGACAGAGCGCTCTCAATTCTAAGTATGATATCAAAATTTTCGCCGGAAAATGAAGTGGTGGAAGAGATGGTCACCGTTGGGACGGTTGAGAAACTTTGTTCAGTAGTTAGAATGGATTGTGAAATAAACTTAAAGGAGAAAGCAAGAGAGATACTTAGGAATCATTTTGATGAGTTTAAGAAGTTTTCATGTGTTGATATAAGTTTAGTTACAAAAGTTCTTACTTCTACTCATCAAGAGTTACTCGATGAGTATTATTCACGACTACGTTTTTAGTACTAGTAATATTTATTATATTATTATTTAGTACTAATAATACTTAATATATATATGTACACATACATTTTTACTACTTTCGAATGATTTACTTTAAAGTGATTTTTAGGTGCGGAATTTTGGTAGAAAGAAAGCATTTATAATTATAAAACACCTACATTAAACTATAAGAAAGATAGTCATAATGGATTTAAAATCATATTTTAACTAAAGTACATAAATTTCTATATACTAAGTATTTTTTTCACGTCTTATACAAGATTATATTATATTTTAGAATGCTAATTCTCTAATGACATATAAACATAATTTCTCAAATGGTTTATCAAGGTAGTAAAGGGTCGAATCCAGAGACTCTAGTGTTGTGCTATAGGTGTTTAGATTCCAAATTCAACTAAGATAATGAAACTGAGTTTTGGTTTCTAAATTTAAATAATGAGAAAAAAAAGATTAAAGTGGATTAAACTAGTGATAAAGATGTTAGACTAGAGATTTCAATTGATGGTTTTTGGCTAGAAATCATCTTATTCAAGTTCAATTTAAAGATCATAATCTAGACTCAAACATAATCATTGATTAATCCACTCTCATGTCACTAATCACTATTCTTGCAAGTCAAACACCTAAACTCTCATTTGAGTTTGATTTTGCAAGAATGCTTTAAGGATAGGTTTGATTTGTCCACAAATGTCTAAACATCACCTCTCATTGGTCTAGAACATTTGCGGGAGAACGATCTATTTCCCCACGAGAAGTATCATATACGATCAGATGTCTTCCAAACTATGCCCTATTGCCAGAATCCCACGCAATGTAAACTTCGAGATCTGATTCCCCATAAACCGGCAATTTTCTCGGTTAATGTGGGTTTCCTTTGACCACGAAGCTTAACAGAATTAACCACAAACCTTAACCAATTTTGACCCAATTTTGACCCGATTTACAACCCATTTATATCCGATTTCAATACCTTGAAACCCCAAAATCACAGATCCAAAATTTCATTTTTCTCAAAAAATTCAACGTAACCTAAAATCCCAAATCGTCATTTCAACGTGAATTCGAGTTCTATAGCCAAGGTAAGTCCAGTTTCAGATGGAAGAAATCACATTTGACTTGCTAAAAAAAGGTGAAATAAGGCAATTTTGGGATGCATAGCTTCAAGTGAAAAGAATTCAAGGAGTTGAGATGCAAGTGCATTATCTCACCAGAGTTCGTGAATTGGAACAAGAAAAGATTGCTTAGGAGAAATGGTTTGGTGAGCTTTTGAAAGAAAAAAACAACCATAGATTGTGAGAACGAGTTGCTTCATAGTTTTAAAGAAGAAATTGATGAGATGTCTCAAAGGCTAATATCTCATAAATTTGATTATGTGGTTGAGTACAAAAAGCTACAAGAAATGTCAAGTGATTTGCAATCCAAACTTGAATCACTGCTGGAGAAAAGATATAATCTTGAAGCTCAAATAGAAGCTCTTCTCGAATTCTCAGATAATGGTTAGTGTAAAAGCTACGAAGTTTTAATGTTCGAAAGCTTAAGCAATTATGATCTCGTTTATTTATAAATGATTGAATTGCAGATTATGGGTGGAGGATGAAGCAAGGGTTAGTCAAGAAAGAGCTAAAGTTCTTGAAGAAGTTAGACGAAGGTGGAAATTGATAAACGGGTTGTAAATCGGATGAAAATCGGGTCCAAATTGGGTCAAAATCAGGTCAAAATTGGTTAAGGTTCGTGGTTAATTTGGTTAAGTTTAGTGGTCAAAGGAAAACCACATTAATAGAGAAAATTGTCGGTTTATGGGGAATCAGATCTCGAAGTTTATATTTCGTGGGGTTCTGGCAATAGGGCATAGTTAGAGAGACATTAGATCGTATATGATACTTCGCGTGGGGAAATAGATCGTTCTCCCAACATTTGCTTACCTAATGTATGCCCAATAACTTATGAGCTTTTGGCACTATAAGTTATTTGAGATCTAAATCTAGTAGATCAAACTAGATTTAGCATTAATTGCACCATTAGAGATAGATTGCACTTGAGTTTTACTTATTTGAGACTTTCTAACTTATTTCCCCTAATTTTAACCCTAACCCAACATTAGATCTACTCAAACATGCTTAGAGGAATAGAAAATGAAATTAAGCAATAAGATGAAGAATTAAGCATGGAAATGAAGTTAAAACTGAAATTAATAAGTTTAAAAGCTAGAAGCACTTCACTACAAGAAATAAATCAAATCAAGCTTCAATTCACCATCAATGGCCAAAAGGAGGCTTGAAACACGAAATTAGAAAGAAAATTGTTATAGTGTTTGACCTAATATTGTATTTATAGGTTTTCAAAACGCACAGTTTCATTTAAGTGAACTGCAGAAATTCGGGGCCAACTACCTATCTATTTTTCACCCCTGGTTTTTATCTTTTCCGAATTCACTTCTATACCGATAGGTATTGTAATACCGATCGGTGTTCATCTTTTCTGAAAATTGAATCTTCTCAGCTTGATTGGTCTTAACTGGGATTTTTCGAAATGGTGTTATGGCCGCCTTAGTTCCTTACGGTTCAAAAATTATGGGCATTTGAATATTTGATCGTTATTTCTTCACTTTTGGCCTCAAAACTTCAACCGAAGCTCCAATATTCGCTCCACGTTTTCTTTCACGTAATAAACCCTTAAAAGCAAGAAAAAAACTAGAAAAAAGAAGGAAACATCGACACAAAAATAACCAAAAACACATTATATCAATTCCTCCAAACTTAACCATTGCTTATCCTCAAGCAACAAACAAAAGTCAAGGAGTTTGAAAGAGCAAAAAAAAATCATGTGTTCTAAAGAATCTTAAGAAGACATATTTAAGATATTATAATTGACAAATGGATTTCATATATCTATTTTCCCTTGAACTTCTAGATCACCTCGGATTTTGATCGTGATCATGTTTGCATTTCGATGAGCTCATCCCTTTAACATTCATTCACAATAAGGTGCGGTCTCGATACAAAACATCAATCAAATGCATTTGGTTAGGTAGAAAAAGGGTTAGAAAAATGCGAAATGAAAAGGAGGCTTGTCATTTTAAATCAGTGGTTAACTCTCAAGAAAATATGAAATGTAATCATTTTGCAAAAACAAGGAAGAAAAGAGCAATTAACTCATAGAAGTTTTTTCTTCCATTCTACCAATCTCTACAGTTAATCAATCTAATCTCCTCTAAAATTCAACTAACACCTCAAACCCTATTCTTTTTAAACTCTTCTCAACCTTCAATGAAATTCTTGCCTTTAATAGTCTCAAAATCACTCTACAACTTCATGAACTTATTAAGAACCAAATAAATTTAAACACTTTTTTTAGCTTACTAAGCTATTTTCTTTTTGATGAAGCCTTATTTATAGGTATATTTCTTTTTTTATTTCTCTTTTCCTTTGGCTTCTTTTTTACTAAAAAATCTTTATCTAATCAAATGCCACATACTACAAGAAAGCTGTCGAATTCCTACGGCGATTTTCGTCGGAATTTCCTCGGAATAAGACTTTTCCGACGAAAATCGCCGTCGGTCCTATTTGATCGTAAAAGAAATTTTCCTCGGATTCGGCTCGGAAATTCCGAGGAATTTTGGAAATTGGATTTCTGACGACATTTCGAGGAAACCAGTCTTCGGAAAAGGTTTTGTCGGATACTCCTCAGAAGACAATTACCGACGGATATAGTGTTCCTCGGAAACGTTGAACTTTCCAAGGAACATCATTTCCTCGGAAAAGTTATAATTTCCGAGGAATTATATTTTCTCGGAAGTTTTATTATTTCCGAGGAAGTCATTTTCCTCGGGAGTTTTGTGATAATCCGAGGAAACCTACTTCCTCGGGAATAAAAGAATTTCCGAGGAAACCCGTTTCTTCGGAAATTTCCGGCGGTCGTATATGTCCTTGGAAATTTCTGAGGAAACATAAATCCGTAGGAAATGTCGATTTTTGGTTTTTTAATAAAATAAATATAATTTTTTTTATTTTTTAAAATTTAAAATAATAATAAAAATGAAATTTAAAATATATTAAAAAAACGTTTTT
>KE151375.1:27635-38957 GCA_000411095.1 Aethionema arabicum
TACGTTTAGAATTTCTGTTTTCAAATTATAAACTAAATATAAATTATATTTTTTAAATTATTTTTATTATGAAAATTATCTAAATAGAAATATACATCGATAAAAAATAAAAATTTATTGTTTTTTGTAATTTTTAATCCGCAACTAACTATCATCAACCTTTAATCTAACTCTAACACATTAGGTATAACATTAAAACTTAAACTAACGTTATAATGCATGTAGAGATGTTTGGTGTGGTTACTGAATATATAATATTTTTTCATAATAATAACATCGTTATAATCTTAATTTGTTTGAAAATAAAATATGATCGATTAGATATAATATTTGTGTTTTTTCTTGTGAGTATATATTTTTTATGAAACGGAAAAACATTTGAATGGTTTAATTCCCCACTGAAAAACGTTAACATAATTTATTATGGACATTTATCCGGTTTGATCTCGGACTCCAACTAATTTTCTAAAGAAAAGAATAAGTTGATGCGTTTTTTACCAATAGTGTCTCATCTTGTGTCTTTGTGAACCAAAGTCTCTGTAAGATTCTCTTTGAAACTTAATCTTCGTAAGACTGTCTTCGAACCAAAATCTCTCAAAGTCTCTTCTTCATTTAAACGTTTTTAAAATGTTTGGTAAATTTATTAAACATAATCTTTTTTATTTAATTTCAAATATCAATTTAGAAGTTATTGATTAAACACAATGATGATATCTCCATAATCAAATGTTTATTTATTGTCTAAGAAATGGCAGCAAAGCTTTGGTGATTTTGATTTAGTCTTTTCCTCAGAAAAAAAAAGACCAAACACCTTTTTATAGTCGAAATTACTATAAAAAATCTGATCATGTAACCCCATTAAATATTTGACCTCGTGTAACCAACATGCTCATTAATATGTACCAAACTGATAAATTTAAACCTCGAAAGTCGATTTAAATTAAAATTGTTTTTTATTGGATTTGGGTCGACCCTTGTGTTTACCTTCTTCAACAGTTCAACCTCGGTTTCATACCATTTCACCTAGAGTTGGTCATTCAAGTATTTGTCCGGTTCGATTCGGTAATTTTTGGTTATTCGGTTCTATAACTATAAGAATAGTTTGGTTTTTGGAAAATTTCGATTCGGTTCCAAATCTGATTGTGGTTTGGATACTTGATTCGAAGATTTGAAAATATACGCGAAAATCCCAAAAAATTACCAAAAAAAAACCAAAAATATACCAAAAAATATATCAGTCTGAGTCCGGTTATTACCTCAATCTTTTTTTCAGTTTGGTTGTTCGATTCCAACTTTTATGCCCAGTCCTAATAGCAACTTTGTTATTTTCAGGTTATATCTTTAACACTAACTGATATCTTTCCCAACCAGTTTTATGTTGAAGAGAACGAACATGAAAGATGTGTAAGCTCTAACTCGGGAAGCATAGAGCTGGTCCATTGGTACAATCACGAGTATAAATAAATATATACACTTCAAGCATTAGAAGTGTTTAATAACAAACACTTACATGTATATATAACGTACAAAGCTAACCTAGCAGCAACGCAGAGACCTCTTCCTCAATTTTGTCACCGTGCACCCGCTGATCCGCAATGTCAGTTTTTTCTCGTTTCTATGCTGTCTGTAGCTTAGTTTGCTTGCAAAAAGCATATTTGCAGTAACAACCTGCGAGAAATTCAAGAGATGGAAAGATAAGAGAGGTAAACCCTTGTCTCTGTCAAGCTTTAATGGAAAAATGACTAAAACATCAAACCGCATTGAATCCTACTCCAAATTGACCAAGAAGGAAATGTTGAGGCGCTTGTCACTTCTTAAGTCAATTTTGAGCAGGATTCAATCAGGTTGGGTTTAAATATTTAACGGTTTCAAGCTGTGCATTTAAGGATTTTAGGGATTTAAATTGTTAGAATCTTACGTCGAAAGGAACTAATATTAATGACTCATCATCGGATGAATCATTCTTCGGACAGGCATCCAGCCTTTCTATGTTATATAGACTTGTCATTAGTTTTGAGGTGAGACCCCATGTTTCTTACGGGGTATCGGAGCTCAATAGGTTCAAAATGGGTATTACCGATCCAAAAATGCGAGGTTCAATTCAAAGTGAACCACTTGATTTTAAGTTGAAATGCCATGTTTCTCACACAAGTCGGGTCAAATTCGTTGGATCACGTAAATCTTTGGTTTTTGGATTTATTTTAATGACATGACAAGTTTTATATACTACATAGATTTTGTTATTGACAGTGGTATGAATATAACTCAGTTTAACTACATTTTACAACGTTGGGATGAAATTAAATTTTGCTATAAATAACTTGTTAATTTATCCATGGCCATAGAAAGGAGATTTATTTAGTCATTTTCAGCGTCTTAGAAGATCCATTAAACTACATGTGTCGAGATAATAAATAAACTTATGTACTTACCTACTCATGAGTTTGGAAGAAGTCGACCATTGTACATCTTTTCGAGTAGCTCACGAGCACCAGGCCTTCTAAGAAGACCTTTGTTGTTTGGTAAACCTGTACCCAAGCAGACCGGACATACAAGCTTACCACGTCCTGCTTACAACAAAACACATCAGTTTAAACCAGAAAACTTCTGTGAAATAAAGATGATGAAACAATGAACAGAAAAGAGAAACAAACCGTAACAGTTTGGACATTCTGTAAACTCATATACGTCTTTTGCACGTTTTCTATTCAGAGCTTTCCATTTTCCTGTACCACCACACATATCACCTAAACCACAATGAAAAAAAGTTAAAAACACTAAAGATTGAGGAGAATCTACTAAACACTGGGGCAATTTTCATGTTAATTCAAGGAGATATTTGTATATTAGATTCCCAGAAATGCTGATACATAAATAAGAAGCAAAAAAACAAACATTCTACTAGACATTGGGGCAATTTTCATAAAGTCAACGAGATATTTGTATATCAGATTCCCAAAAATGATGATAGATAAACAAGATGCAGCCAAAGAATCTACTAGACAATGGGGCAATTTCCATATAAATTCAAAGAGATTAATTTGTATATCAGATTCCCTGAAATGAAGATACATAAATAAGAAGAAGCAAACAAAGAAGTGTGACTCACAAAGAACTGCACCACTTCCCTGGCAATTCCGGCATGTAGCTCCTTTTTTGTCTGCAGCTTCTGCTTTGGGTATAGAAACAAAGGTAGAAGTATTGCTAATCAGAGCTGCCGATGAGCATAAACATGTCATCCATTGCCTCCGTGACAATTTTTTAGGTCCCTGTAGCACAATCAAGCCGCTTAAGCTACCAATTTACTTGCGATCACTAGCAGAATGTGGACAATTACAGAATTAAACTGTTTGTGAGCAACTTATTTTTGTGAATGAAACTCAAAGAAACCTGGACGTCTTCTGCAGTCTCTGATGAAGAATCTAGATCATTGGAATCGAAGATTTCATTGTCTGAGCATGATTTCGCAAGGATACGAACTCGATTCCGGTTGGAATTTGACGCAGCTAATAGAAACGAGTGGTAGAAGATTCAGATGAGAAAGAGCATGAATGTACAAAATGAATAGAGAGATAGAGAGATTACGGAGGAGCTGAGAAGCTGTATGGAGACGTGAAGGGAGTGCAAAGAGATGAGATGAAGACGCCATTCCCGCTCTCTTTCTCTCTCTCTCGCGCTCTTATCTCGATAATAGTCGTTCGGCTTCCATGGCTATAATGCGATCCCGGGGTTAGATTAATGGGCCTATCTTGGGCTTATAATGAAATCATTCTAATTGAAAACAGTACTTTCGTCACCCTCTTCTTCTCACATGGTTGATATGCAATTAAGGGTCCGGTTTAGACGTCGCAGTTGAGTTTACCGTTAGATTAATTGGTCTTTTTTTTAACTCGTTAAATATGCATTACTACGAATTATAAGTTGGCCTATCGGCACTTACGAAGTTAGCGATACATGCAGGTATTCTGGGCAAAATAATTGCCCTATCAGATGTAAAAGAAAGAGCGTAATATGCTAACACATCCGCGACTTTGTTTGCAGCACGTGGGACATAAGAAAGGGTGGCTAGATCGAACTCTTCTTGTATTACCGCAAAATATTGTGGAATAAAGCCCAAGGAGGCCCAGCTAGCTCCCCTCTTTAGTCTTTTAACTAGGTTTTCACAATCTGTGGCCCATTTAACTATGGTGAAGTCCAATCTTTTTGTCTCTTCAACTAACCAGACGAAAGTTTCTGTTTCAGTTTCGATCGCCGATCTGAGGCGCTGCATGGTTTTCTCCCCCAGCTCACGACATTACCTCTCCAGTCTCTGATTACCCATCCTGCTCTGCACCTGTCGTCTCCTACCTTCCAAGCTCCATCGAAATTATAGGTTAGGGTACCTTCTTCTAGTGGTTTCCATCTTGGAGTGATCGCTTGTCTGATCGGATCTCTTTGTCTTTGTTCAGGTGGTTTTTCCTTGATTTGTTCCCACTCCCGCATGTCTTCACGAGCCTTCCGGAGTAGCTCCTATCCGATGTGGGGCAGCCTTGAAAGGTCAAGTCATTCCTTGTCTTCCACAATCTCCATATTATCCACGGGTACAACCTCTGTTTTCAATTAATTCTGGATTCTTCTCTTGGGTTAACAGGAGACGTCCCATATTGGTGTAGATTGAGTCTCCAAAGTCTCTCCGGGTTGCTTCCGGAACCTGTGACTGCAACCAAATCCGTCGGCTAAAAGGACATTTGAAGAGGAGGTGGTTGGTCGTCTCCTCCAAAGCGCCGCATCGAATACAACTTGTCCTTGGTGAGTTTTCTGTGGAACATATTACATGCTACTGGAATAGAATTTGTGACCGCCTGCCATAAGAAATTTTGTATCTTTGGCATAGTATTGCATTTCCATATTGCTTGATATAGTGGAGATAGGCTAGGATTTCTAAGGGCATGTGGTACCTCTTCTTTTAGTGTTGAGAGTAGTCTATAACCCGACTTGACCGTGTATTCCCCATGGTTAGTCCTTTCCCATGTCTATGTGTCTTCTGATTCGGAGAATCCGGGTCTTATCGTTTTGATGTGGTCCTAGTCTGCTCCTTGCAGTTGTTGGTGGATGAGTGGTAGGTTCCATTCCCTTCCTGTTGGGATGATCAAGTCTGAAACTGTAGCTCTGATATTGTTGATCAAACCATTAGGTATCAAACCATCAGGTCTTGGGGGGTTGTCCGGGATCCAGGGATCACTCCAAATATTTATTGTGCGTCCCGGTCCCTGTCTAATGTCCCTCGTGGGTGCGATTCTTCCTTTAGGGATCCCATTTATGAGCACATGATATTGGACTTTTGTAACACAAGTCATGACCAATCTGATCCAGTTGGATGAAAACCCCACGCAGCCATAGATTTCTCAATAAAGTCCCAATCCAGTCTGTCGTACGCTTTGGACATGTCTGTTTGAATAGCCATATGAGTTTTTGATGTGTGAAGTGATGTCCTTAGTGAGTGTAGAGATTCCTGGGAAACGATAATATTATCCGTAATTAAACGGGCTTCTACTAAGGCAGTTTGCTCCTGAGAGATCAAATCTGGTAAAAGTGGTTTTAACCTCTATGACATAATCCTTGATATGATTGTATACCTAACATTGCACAAATTTATAGGTCTAAAGTCCTGTAGTCTCTCTGCATTGGATGTTTTTGGAATGAGACATGTATTTGTGTGACTCAGTTCTTTCCCTAGAACCTCATCTCGAAAGAATCTTGTAACCATATTTGTGATTGCATGTTGAATGTGTGGCCAGAACTGTCTGAAAAAATGCCGAGCCATGCCGTCTGGCCCAGGGCATTTCCATGGATCCATCCCGAATACAACTTCCTCAATCTCCTCCTTGGAAGCCTCTTAGAGCAGTCTGTCATTTTTCAGCTTGGGAGATGCGTGGAATAAAGGGTCCCTCGTCCCCTAGTGTGCAACCTTGACTGGTTGATGTGAATATATCGGAGAAGTACTATTGGGCAGGGTTTGATATCTCTTCTTCTTTGAATACTTTCCTTCCTTGACTGTCCTGCAAACACCTGATTGTATTCCTTAAATTTCTTTGCTTGGTAGTGGCATGGAAGAAGCGGGTGTTCCTGTCACCTTCCGATAGCCAGGTTACCCGGCTCTTCTACCTCCAGAACTCTTCTTCCCTCTCTGCATTCAGGTCTCATTTCAGTTTATGAAAGTCCCGGATTTCAAAGTTTTGTTGGTGAGATGTTTCATCTATTGCTTTTTTCAGTTCCTCTATCTTTTCTTTTGAGTTATGTTTGTGCCGTCTTTTCCAGAAAGATATTGCTCTATGACTCGCTCTTATTCTTGCATGGACCGATATGTTGCTTGTATTGTGATGTGTTTGATCTTGATCTGCCATCATCCATCCTCGAATTGTTGCCTCTATGAAACCCTCTCTGTATATCCATCGTTTATCGAACTTAAACCCGTAGTTCTTTTTCCTCTCATTTCCTGTTGTTCTTATCACCAAGGGGATATGGTCTGATGATATACGCTGCAGGTACTCCATTATGGAATCTGGAAATAGGTTCCGCCATTCTTCATTGCTGAGAGATATGTCCAGTTGATATGTTGCGTTTGAACATGCTTTTGGACTTGTTTTTACGTCGTTTCCCCCTTTTCTTTAGAGTGTTTTAGGTGAATAATAGGTGCAAAGAATGATCAAGGAGAGCGGGAAAGGAATCAAGAAGAACCAGTGCAAAAAGAGCATAAATTGGAGTTAAAACGTCCAAAACCGAAGAACGAAAGACTAGTCACAAGAAATACCGATAAGCTATCCAAAACCGATCGATGTTGTTGAAGAGACAAAGAGACGAAAACCAGAGCTCACGAAAACCGATTGGTTCTGCCAAAACCGATCGGTATTCTCAGAAGACAGAAGACCCTGACTCAGTGAAGCAAATATCGATCGGTTTTGCCAAAACCGATTGGTATTGATCCTGATTTATCTGCACTTTGATTTAAACAAAACTGTGCGTTTTGAGAACTCATAAATACTATGTTAGGTCAAAAACTTTAGGAACCTTTTGCCATTTTCGTGTTTGTAGCCTCCAAAGTGACTTTAATGGAGATTTGAAGATTGATTTGACAACTCATTTGTATAGTGAAGTGCTTCTACCTTTTATGCTTTTAATTTCATCTTTAATTTCATTTCCTATCATTATGAATGCTTCTTATTGCTTAATTTCTCTTTTTATTGCTATAAACATGTTTGAGTAGAACCTAATGTTGGGCTAAGGCTAAAATTGAGGGAAATGTGTTAGAAAACCTCAAATAAGTAAACCCAAGTGAAATCTACCTCTAATGGTGCAATTAATGTCAAATCTAGCTTGACCAACTATATTTGAATCCAAAACAACTTATAATGTCAAAAGCTCATAAGTTGTTGGAAATACATTAGAAAAACTAGTGTTCTAAGCCAATGAAAGTTGATGTTTAGACATGATCGGTGCGATTTTGTGACGATTTTATGACCCAATAAACCTATACTTTCACTAGATTTACCTTGATTTTGCAGGTTTTTGAGTAGGAATTACACAAAGCAAAAGAAAAACACTTAAGAGGAAAAAGAACTCCCAAAACAAAGGAAATTAGGCAAGAATTCGAGTAGCTTTGGAAGCCACACTTAGCACGAAGTAATCGGAGCAAAATAACACAAGAAACAAGATTTATCACGTTGTCGCTACCGTTACAAAAAGTGTCGCTATCGATGCGGGTGTTAGCGTGAAGAAACACGATTTTTGGTCGTGTCGCTACCGTTACAAACTTTGTCGCTACCGATGACGAAGCCCAGTATGCACATCAAGCCCGATTTTTCTTGACCTAAAGCCCATACCGTTTACATATAAATGCTTCTAATGACGAAAATGAGAGGAGGTTCCAGGAAGTTCGTCAGCAGCCGTCAAAAGAGTTCTAGTTAGGGTTCCAAGGCGATCGTTTAGAAGATTGAAGATCCATCTCCATTCTTCACTTTTGTTTTTGTGTTTCTTATCTATTTTTCCTGTTTTTTCTTGTAGAATCTTGGTATTTCAATTTAATTATGTTTTGCATTTTATTTTCATTGTTTTATTTCATTATGTCTGAGTAGTAGGAGTTGAACTTAGGNCAAAATCTAGGAAGTATCAGAGTGTCAGTCTTTCCTTTCGCATGATTAGTTGTCTTGGCTAGTTTAGGAGTGATTTGATGCTTCGATATGGGATGTTCAGAAGGATAGCTTAAGAAATTAAGTTCAAATGGATAGAATGGTTTAAGTTTGGGGGAGCGAAAAAAAATGAATCGTGAAGAATGATTAAGAGTGAGTTCATAAGAAGCTTAGTTCTAAGTTAGCCACCAGCACCGAAAAAAATGATGTAAATCGTTAGAAAAAAAATGAGAAACAAAAAATCGAAAAATAAGAAAAAAAAACAGTGGAAAATAAGGTGTGGCTAGTTAGACTAGGTGGGAAAAAGTTTAGTCAAGTGTTTGAAATTCAAAGGAAAATGTTTAAGGTTTGAAGAAAGGTTGAAAGAAGTTGGGTAAATATATAGGTGATACTTGAAAAAGGTAGATTTAGGAGGAAGGCTAGTTCATTTAGCTCTTTTCTTCTGCGATTTTGCGATTCGATTATATTCCTATTTTCGAGAGTTAGCCACCAAAATGTTTTAAACTCCACTTAAAATTTCATCGATATATCCCTTATCAAAACCTAGCCAAATGCATGAAAATATTGTTTAGAGTATGAATCTGCTTTCAAGTGAATCACGGATCAACGGACAATGAATACGAATCAAGAGGAAGTGTGATCAAATTCTCGGGCGAACCCTTATGATATGCATAATGGATAAAACAAATTCAGTTGGTTGATATTGGACGCTTACGCAAGTTATCCGAAAGTGTAGAAGTTCCATGAGCTCAAATATGAGTCTCCTAGATCTTCCCTTTGAAGCTCCTTGGCTTTTGTTTGCTTGAGGACAAGCAAAAGTTAAGTTTGGGGGAATTGATCGGTGCGATTTTGTGACGATTTTATGGCTCAATTAACCTACATTTTGATGAGTTTTGTAGTGATTTTGCATGACTTTAGGAATAAATTACACAAAGAGAGAGAGACAATCAAGAAGGAATACAAGCCCCAAAACTGAAAAAATAGGCAAGAAAACGAGCATCTCTGGAAGCAACACTTAGCACGGATCAAAACAGAGCAAAATAGCACAAGAAAGAGAAAACTACCAAACGTTTCAGTAGAAACAGATCCCTGTTTCTACCGATGAAGGACTCAGAGTGTTGGTGCTAAATGGGAAGCTTTGTTCCGGTAGAAACGCGTAAGTTGTTTCTACCGATGCGGGTTGATGTCCTCGCGAGAAGGAGGATTTTTGTTCGTGTTTCGGTAGAAACGCAAATCTGTTTCTACCGATGGTCGCCAGAAAAACACAAAGATTCCGAATTTCTTACCTAATTTCCGAGCCGTCTATAAATAGAGATCGTATGTCTTCAGCAAAGGGGTTCGCCATTCGCTCATTAGTTCCAAGTCTCACAGTTCGGTTCCAGAGGAGAGGATTCGAGAGGAGTCACTCCTTCCTCAACCGTTTCTCACCTTGTTTCTCTGTTGATTTCAACATTGTTCTTCTTAATTTTCTTGCACTTTCATTGTAGAAACTCGAATTAGATTCAATTTAGTTTTCAGTTATGATGTCTTATATTTCATTTATGCTTTGTTTCGATTTCAGCATGTTTGACTAGTCCATAGTTAGACTTAGGATGTTCTAGGATCGAATACCAATGGTTAGACACAAATAGGTTGAAATATGAGTTGTCCTTTCGCCTAGTGTTAATCGTATTGCTTAAATTGAGATTGGCTGCTTAGTTCCCCATGTTAGACGAGTCCTAGATTGCGAGAGCCGGTAGGATGAGTTAGAAATAAACTAGATCGAGCAATCTACTAAGCGGTGATGAGACTTAGGTTTAGTAAATTGTTGGCATATCTAATCCAATTCGTAATGCATGCTAGTTATGGGTGAGAGTTGTGATTCCCCATAAGAGTGAAAGAGTGGGGCCAGTATCAATCTCTTTCTAGTGTAGGAACCGCGGGTTGACGCACGAGAGTGGGCCGGTTCAATAATTATGATAGAGGTTTACAAATTTTATAGTTAGATCACCACATTGCACTACATAATAAACCTGCTACGTCATCAGTAACGCCCGTGAATATTTGAGCCCTACCCGACCCATTTTTTGGGCTCATATATCAAAGCCCGAGCCTCTTGCTTTTTAGGGTAGGGTCGAGGTAGCCCGCGGGCTTTAACCTGAATTGACATCCCTAACCGGAGTATGTCTTTGACCGTTGGTCAACAACCTTTGCGGTTAGTTTTAATATTAGTTTATTAAAAATTTTGATAATAAGTTGATTATATTGTATGATATTTTTAACTTTAATTTTCTTATAGCATAAATATCATTGGGATGAAGGTATGACGGGGATAGTCCGTTATGAGTTCGACAAAAAGGTCAAGCAACGACTGCCTGCTATGGTGGGACAATGGAAGAAGAGCTGGGAGAATAAGAGTGAGTAAGGCCTGCACCATTGGTTTAGTTTGACTGTGCGCGACAGCCTCATCACTTATTGACAATGTGATGATCATTAGAACATGAGCAATAACAATAAGGAGGCTCTTTCTACGAGTGGTGACCACTCTACATACCGTTTTGGCAGAACTCCAGGATGTCAACTCCAAACTCCAGGAGATGACTCATAATGAAGATCTAGAGAGCACGACGTCTAGAGGACTATGTCTAGCATCGAACAGCAAGGTTTTCTTGCACATTACTATTATTCATATATTTTCTAAATTTGCTTTTTCTTTTCATATTTTTTTCATATGTTTCGTAATGTAAATTTTTTTTTTTTCAAACCGCTATTCGGAGGAGAGGAAAAACTATGACGATTGGTTCTCTTCAGTCATAGATTGACACTTCCAGTTCTTCACGGTTCATCGTCTCAATCCCAATAGTCTGATGAAGTAGCTGAATTAAGGGGAGAATTATCTTTGGCGAAGAATGACAATAGATGTTTTAAGGAGTTGTTCGACTATTTGAGCAGTTGATCTACGCCGATTTCCTGTGGTGGTCTAATTGTAAATTTAATATCCTCCACTTCTCGGTCAACAACGAGGTTGTTGTGGTAGGTTAAGGTTCGATCCGCAGGGGAACAAGCTAATCAGCAGGAACTTAAAAGTAAATTGATCACGCTCGTACAGTGTTATGCGTTTGCTACGGGGTATGATAAACTTTAAAATTTATAAAACCTCTCCTCGCCCCGACCACAA
>KE151378.1:33222-47142 GCA_000411095.1 Aethionema arabicum
AAGATAGTGGACACTCAGCCCATATCACTATCTCACCAAGCCCACTACCAAAACTCAGCGTTTGGGCCTATGCCAAGACTCTGCCTTTTGGGACTTTTATACAGTGACAAACTCTGCGTTTTTGCTATTCACGTTTGCAATCTGCGTTTAGCGGTTGGGTTCCAATTTCGCGTCTGGCACTGTTCATGGCGTTTTTCGGTCACTTAAAATTTTGAACCTTTAGAATTTTTCAAACCTTTTTCCTTGGGTTCTTAGGTTCAATTTTGACGTATGGCACATTTCCAATGTTCAATAAGTCAAGATTAAACCTTGGTTGAATTTCATAACTTATAGGCCGCGGTCTAAGTTACGGGTCATTACATTCTCCCCCCTTAACAGAATTCGTTCTCGAATTGCAAGGTCTACGATACAAAATTACTACAAAAATAGCTCAGAGTATTCTTCTCGTATCCTTTCTTCGTCTTCCCAAGTTGTGACGATCCTATGCTGCTTTCCCCAAAACACTTAGATTTGTGGCTCTCTCGATTCTTCAACCTTTTGACCCGACATTCTCCAACACGCAGGGGTCCTTGGGGATAACGAAGATTCGACCTTAGACCTTCAGGTTCGGGCTCAATAAGGTTCGGGTCAGGAATGTGTTTCCTAAGTATTGAAACATGGAAGATCGGATGCAATAGCATTTCTGGTGGTAGTTCGAGACTGTATACGACCTCACCTATTCGGGCGATAAGACGAAAAGGTCCAATATATCCCGTCTCTAGTTTTCCGATCTTTCCAAAACGGTCTTTGCCTTTTTGTGCTGCCACTTTCAGATAAACCATGTCGCGTGCTTGGAAGATCACTTCTCGCCTTCCTTTGTCTGCGTCTTTCTTCTGCCGTTCTTAAGCCTTGCGCATGTTCTCCTGAACAATCTTGATCTTTTCATTTGCTTCTTCGACAAATGCAGGACCTAACATTTTTCGTTCCCCGACTTTCGTCCAACACACCGGAGTATGACATGGGCGACCATTTAACGCTTCGTATGCGCCATGCCGATACTTGCATGATAACTGTTGTTGTACGAAAATTCCACTAAGGGTAGGTACTTTTCCCACGAGCTCTTCCATTCCAAGATACACATTCAAAACATGTCCTCGATGGTACGAATGGTTCTTTCTGTATAGCCATCAGTTTCAGGGTGGAAGGTCGTGCTCATGTAAAGCTCTATTCCTAGGGCACGTGTGAAAGCTCTCNAATTCCACTAAGGGTAGGTACTTTTCCCACGAGCTCTTCCATTCCAAGATACACATTCAAAACATGTCCTCGATGGTACGAATGGTTCTTTCTGTATAGCCATCAGTTTCAGGGTGGAAGGTCGTGCTCATGTAAAGCTCTATTCCTAGGGCACGTGTGAAAGCTCTCATTTAGGTACAGCTCCGACAATACTTCAACTTTATCGGTAGTTTTGACTGGGAGGAAGTGAGCACTCTTGGTTAATCGGTCAACTACTACCCATATCCCATCGTTCCTCCGGCCAGGTGCTTGAGGTAAACCGGTGATGAAGTCCACTGAAATCTCGTCCCATTTCCAAGTTGGGATCGGCATGCTTTGGAGTAGTCCTCCCGGGACTTGGTGTTATGTTTTGATCTGCTGGCAGATCTGGCATTGTGCTACCCATTGAGCAACTGATCGCTTCATCCCTGGCCAGTGGTAGTACTTGTGCATGTCCTTATACATCTTAGTACTCTCTGGGTGGATACTCAACTGGGAACTATGGACGAGTCGCAAGATTTTGTTTCGAATGTCTTGGTTCTGGGGGATTGTGATTCGCCCAGTAAACAATAGGGTGCCATCACTTGCGACTTGGTATCCACTTGGGTTTTGGTCGTTTTCATCTTCGATTGCTTTGAATAGTGGCTCCAGTTTTTCATCCGTACGTTGAGTTTCCCAAATGTGTAGCAGTAGACTAGCTTGGTTAACGGCTTGTAGACCTTGTGGTTCCCCATCCTCGTCCACCGTATTGCTCGTGAAGAAAGACATAAGTATGCGGCAACTGCAAGGAGCAAGTTGGTTTTCGAAGATTGATCTCGTATCAAGATATCACCAAATCCCGTTCCCAAAAGAGGATGTTCCAAAGAGGACATTTAGGACACGATATGGACATTATAAATTTGTGGTGATGCCTTTTGGACTCACGAACGCACCAGCTACATTCATGCACCTAATGAACCAGGTATTCAAGGATTACTTGGATAAGTTTGTCACCATTTTTATTAATGACATTCTTATCTACTCTCGGACTGGCGAAGAACACATGGAGCCCTTACGCAAAGTCTTGGAACTCTTGAAGGAACATAAATTGTTCACCAAGTACAGTAAGTGTAAATTTTGGAAACGCGAGATCGGATTTGTACGACATCGAGTATCCACAGGAGGTGTAGCTGAAGACCTAGAAAAGATTGTTGTTAAAAAAGATTGACCGCGACCGACGACAGTTACCGAAGTACGAAGCTTTTTGGGACTAGCCGGTTACTATAGAAAATTCGTTAAAAGGTTTGCTAGTCTGGCCAAACCTTTGACAAAATTAACTGGAAAAAGGCGTTCCTTTTAAGTGGAACCAACCGACCGAGAAAGCTTTTTCTAAGTTAAAGGAAGCTTTAATCACAACACTCGTCTTAGCGCTACTCGATCATGACAAGTCATAGGATATCTACACTAATGCGATAAGGTTAGGCTTATGATGTGTCTTGATACAAGACGATCGAGTTATCACATATGCCTCTAGACAAATGAGGAAGCACAAGGAACACTACCCGACCCACGAACTGGAAATGGTCGCGGTAATTTTTGCTTTAAAGATTTGGCGAATGTATTTAGTAAGAGCGGTGGTCAGAGTATTCATATATACCAAAAAAGTATGAAGTACCTGTTTACCCAACCCGATCTGAATCTATATCAGAGAAGATGGATGGAGTTCGTCACCGACTACAAACCTGAGATTGAATAGCATCTCGGAAAGGATAATGCAGTCGTAGACGCCTTGACCCGAAGGAAAGTGGAGGTCAGCATCGAGCAGGAAGTGCAAAGCTTAATGGCTGCATTTACTGTAGTGAACATTGCCGCCTTACATGACGAAGATGGAGAACCACTAGGTCTACAAGTAGTTACTCAAGCCAGTCTACTAGTAAACATTTGACAAGCTCAACAAACGGATGAAAAGATGAAGCCGATATTTGAAGTAATCGAAGTTGAAAACAAGCAGAACCCAAGTGGATATTAAGTGGCAAGCAATGGTACCCTATTGTTGAATGGGCGAATCAAAATTCCCCAAAACAAAGAGATTTGAAACGAGATTTTGCGACTCGCTCATAGCTCCCTTTTGAGTATCGACCCAGGAAATACTAAGATGTATAACGATATACACAAGCACAACTTAGTGGGTAGCTTAATGCGAGATTTGTCAACAGATAAAGACACAATAGCATGTCCCGGGACGACTACTCAAAAGTCTACCAATCCCAACTTGGAAATGGGATGAGATTTCGATGGATTTCATCACCGATTTACCTCGAGCATGTGGTTGACCCATTAACCAAGAGTTTGCACTTCCTTCCGGTAAAAACTACCGATAAAGTCAAAGTATTGGCATAGTTATACTTCAATGAGAAGTCAAACTCCACGATGTTCCAGCCAACATCGTTTTGACCTTGACACAAGATTCACTGTACAATTATGGAGAGCTTTCACACGTGCATTAGGGACATAAGTTTACATGAGCACAAACTTCCACCCTCAAAACTGCTGGTCCGACTGAAAGAACAATTTGTACCATTGAGGACATGATACAAATGTGTATCATGGAATGGAAGAGCTCGTGGGAAAGTTATCTACCCTAGTGGAATTTTCATACAACACTAGTTATCACTCTAGTATTGGCATGGCACTATACGAAGCGNTTAGGACACGATATGGACATTATAAATTTGTGGTGATGCCTTTTGGACTCACGAACGCACCAGCTACATTCATGCACCTAATGAACCAGGTATTCAAGGATTACTTGGATAAGTTTGTCACCATTTTTATTAATGACATTCTTATCTACTCTCGGACTGGCGAAGAACACATGGAGCCCTTACGCAAAGTCTTGGAACTCTTGAAGGAACATAAATTGTTCACCAAGTACAGTAAGTGTAAATTTTGGAAACGCGAGATCGGATTTGTACGACATCGAGTATCCACAGGAGGTGTAGCTGAAGACCTAGAAAAGATTGTTGTTAAAAAAGATTGACCGCGACCGACGACAGTTACCGAAGTACGAAGCTTTTTGGGACTAGCCGGTTACTATAGAAAATTCGTTAAAAGGTTTGCTAGTCTGGCCAAACCTTTGACAAAATTAACTGGAAAAAGGCGTTCCTTTTAAGTGGAACCAACCGACCGAGAAAGCTTTTTCTAAGTTAAAGGAAGCTTTAATCACAACACTCGTCTTAGCGCTACTCGATCATGACAAGTCATAGGATATCTACACTAATGCGATAAGGTTAGGCTTATGATGTGTCTTGATACAAGACGATCGAGTTATCACATATGCCTCTAGACAAATGAGGAAGCACAAGGAACACTACCCGACCCACGAACTGGAAATGGTCGCGGTAATTTTTGCTTTAAAGATTTGGCGAATGTATTTAGTAAGAGCGGTGGTCAGAGTATTCATATATACCAAAAAAGTATGAAGTACCTGTTTACCCAACCCGATCTGAATCTATATCAGAGAAGATGGATGGAGTTCGTCACCGACTACAAACCTGAGATTGAATAGCATCTCGGAAAGGATAATGCAGTCGTAGACGCCTTGACCCGAAGGAAAGTGGAGGTCAGCATCGAGCAGGAAGTGCAAAGCTTAATGGCTGCATTTACTGTAGTGAACATTGCCGCCTTACATGACGAAGATGGAGAACCACTAGGTCTACAAGTAGTTACTCAAGCCAGTCTACTAGTAAACATTTGACAAGCTCAACAAACGGATGAAAAGATGAAGCCGATATTTGAAGTAATCGAAGTTGAAAACAAGCAGAACCCAAGTGGATATTAAGTGGCAAGCAATGGTACCCTATTGTTGAATGGGCGAATCAAAATTCCCCAAAACAAAGAGATTTGAAACGAGATTTTGCGACTCGCTCATAGCTCCCTTTTGAGTATCGACCCAGGAAATACTAAGATGTATAACGATATACACAAGCACAACTTAGTGGGTAGCTTAATGCGAGATTTGTCAACAGATAAAGACACAATAGCATGTCCCGGGACGACTACTCAAAAGTCTACCAATCCCAACTTGGAAATGGGATGAGATTTCGATGGATTTCATCACCGATTTACCTCGAGCATGTGGTTGACCCATTAACCAAGAGTTTGCACTTCCTTCCGGTAAAAACTACCGATAAAGTCAAAGTATTGGCATAGTTATACTTCAATGAGAAGTCAAACTCCACGATGTTCCAGCCAACATCGTTTTGACCTTGACACAAGATTCACTGTACAATTATGGAGAGCTTTCACACGTGCATTAGGGACATAAGTTTACATGAGCACAAACTTCCACCCTCAAAACTGCTGGTCCGACTGAAAGAACAATTTGTACCATTGAGGACATGATACAAATGTGTATCATGGAATGGAAGAGCTCGTGGGAAAGTTATCTACCCTAGTGGAATTTTCATACAACACTAGTTATCACTCTAGTATTGGCATGGCACTATACGAAGCGGTTATATGGTCACTCAAGTCATGGATTTGTCGAAGAAGCAAATGAGAAGATAAAAATCGTTCAGAAAAACATGTTCAAGGCTCAAGAACGACAAAAGAAGTACGCGGACAGAAGAAGACGTGAAGTGATCTTCCAAGCAGATGACATGGTTTATCAAAAGGTTGCAGCGCAAAAAAGCAAAGACCGCATTTGGAAAATTTACAAATTGGAGACACGGTATATCAGACCCTACCGAGTGATTGCTCGGGTAGGAGAAGTCAACTACCAGTTATAATTACCACCTGATATGCCCTTGCACCCAGTATTCCATGTCTCTATGCTTTAAAAGCATATTCCTGATCCAAATCTCATAGAACCAGAACCGGAAGGTCTAAGGTCGAACTTAACCTCACGCGGGGGCGAACGACGGGTCAAAGGTTGAAGATCCAAGATATCCCACAAATACAAGTATTTTGGGGAAAGCAACACAGGATCGTTGCAACCTGGGAAGATGAAGAAAGAATACGAGAAGAGTATTTTAAGTTGTTTTTGTAGTTATTACATTATAGTAGACTTTTGAATTCTAGGACGAAATCTATAAAGGGGGGGAGAGAGAACATAATGACCCGTAACATAGGCCGAATATAATGACCTGTAACATAGGCCGCGACCTATAATTCATAAAATTGAACCAAGGTTTAATTTTTGACTTATTAACATTGAAATGTACTCTATGTCAAATTAAACCAAAGATCCAAGAAAAAATGTTGGAATTAAATTCTAAGATTTAAGAATTTAAGTGGCCGAAAAACGGTATGAATAGTACTAAACGCGAATTTAAAGCTCAACTGCTAAATGCTTATCGCGAATTTAAACAGTCAAAACATAGAGTTTTGACACAGTTTAAATAGACCCAAAACGCTGAGTTTTGGTCTGGGATCAAGAGACAAAGTGGAATGGGTTGAGTGTCCACTATCTGGATCTCTCTACCTACCCAGATTCTGCTCGATGGCGAATCCTAGAGAATGTCTCACCTAAAAACCATGTTTTGGACAGCTGGCGCAAATCTGTGCATTCTCACCTAACTACCTTGATTTATACAAGTGGTAGATATCTGAGGGAGAGCAACGTGATTCCGTCCGTTGGAGCAAACATTTGGTGATCAAATAAAGCTTTAGGTCTCAGATCAAACAACGACCAGGGCTTGAAACAGTGACAATCCGAACTAGTTGCTCTAGAATCGGGAATTCGGAGCAGACAAAGGACGCAGTGAACCATCCCAAGGAGTGAACAGAACCGCTCTAAACTTACCTGAACATTATCTTGGGCGATTGTGTTAGGGTGCTAGAAGTGAGCCCATCAACGTGAATTAGTCCGATTAGAGCAAACATTTCGTGATCAAAGGAAGCTTTAGGTCTCAGATCAGACCACAACCAGGGTATGAAACTGTGACAATCCAAACTAGTTGTTGTTAGAAGCGGGAGTTCGGATCAGACAAAGGACGAAATGAACTAACCCAAGGAGTGAACATAACCGCTTTAAACTGAACGTTGTGAGTTCTAGAAGCATGTTGAGTTTTTAAATTCTGCATGCATGGTATCATGTTCGTTTGTTGCATGGCTGACTGTAGAACCGTTAATACCTTGAGCTTGGTTCGGATTACATGGAGAATGGTTTGGTTGTTGCATGTTGAATGAGATCTGCTACTTTGAGAAAACCACATCTTGCATGCATCAACCCAACTATAAAACGACTAAGTCATGGAAGGGCATTCTGAGCATGAATTGACGATGTAGGGCTTAAACTGAATATTGCTTGAAACATAATGTGAACATGATCCGACCCATGTATGTTCCTTAAAACCTAAGTCTATGATTTAGAAGCCTAGGATTATGCATGAGCCAATCACACTCTGAAATCTTCTACGCAGTTTATTGAGTCTAAGTAGGGTCAAATAATGAACATAAAAGAAAATGGTTGCATTTTTCCTTATTAACATAACTCATTGAAAAATGATTTGGTTAATAGTTCTTGCTAAGTGATAAGCATGACTCGAAATGGGTTCCGAGTTGTTGCTTGAAAAATTATTAAATTAAAAGCTTGATATATAATCAATTTCAGGAGAAAACGTGTATAGAACTAAAAGATAAGTACAAAGTAAAACGAGCCGAAACTTTTCTTAGTATGAAAACGGGTTCTACTTAGCCAAATTCTCTAAATAAAGTTTCAGAGGTCTTCCTGCGAAACATAGAAAATTTTCTAAGTCTGAACTATGTGTTCCAACTTAAGCAATGGATGAATGGTGGAATCCCTAAGTAGACGTACTTCCCTACTTAGATGGTGATGGAAGAACGATGAGCGGGAAATATGGGAGATGTCTTACCCGAAGATGTGGGCGTTCGTGTATGATTGCTGGCCAATTAACCGAGCCGTACTCGTGTGCGGAGTACAAAACACGTGGAAGTGGGATAGAGTCCCTTGCCCCTGTTTCGGTGTGACGACGCCGAAGATCTGCTTAGTTGTTTGTGGGACCCAAAAAGTCGTAGCTAAGTGTTTGTATAGACTCGGTGTCTACAAATGTGACTTAGGCTATTGACGAGTTGAGTCGAGCCAAGCGATGAACGCTAGTAGTCTTTCCAAGGTTTAGGTCGTGATAGTGTATCCGACCTTGGCGAGACGTGTTATCGGACGGGAAAATCGATGTAGAGGATTAGTGAATGATCTGAACCTTTAATAAACTGAACGCTAGAATTGCATGTTAGGCTCTGTGTTTAGTTTAGAATTGTATGTTGCTTGTGGCATGAGGTACCTCTAGGATTTACTGAGCCGTTGAAAAGATCACACTCAACAATCTTTTGTTGGCCGCATGCCGCGAACTCGGCGAATTTGGACAACAAGAAAGCATATTGTACTATTGATTTTCATTGTCGTTGTAAATGTATTTTTGGCACTATACGATATAAAACGTTTGCGGGCGATAGGCTCGGCTTTAAAATGTAAAGAGTTTTTGTAATTGGGTTTAAAAATTTATAAATGAAATTTTCAATATTAAAATCGTCTTCGTAATGGTGCACGCCTTATCCAGACCGAACTACCTAATGGACTCGGGTCAGACTTTTAGGGTCTCTCTTCGGGACATTAGGAACAACGTTTATGAATAGTTTTCTTAAGTTCTTCGATGTGTTGTAAGACTTGGGACGATTGTTCGGATTTGGAGTCATAAAGTGACACTCTCAGTCGGATTTGGGTATTACAAAGGTGGTATCAGAGCACGAGCAACATGCCCCGTATCTCCACAAACAAAACAAGCCCTCAGGACATGTTCACATGCTCCTGAGTGATAGCGGTGACAAGTATCACAACACGATCTACGACTAGAATTCGACATATCCTTACCCCGTCCATGAGGTGTCTATCTCGATGGCGTTGGAGTCGGCCTTGACGGTGGAATTCGTACAATAGTAGTGTATGTAGTGGCTAGACTCTACTACATATTTACCGCCCCCCTCGACCAGTTCGGTCAAATGTTGTACTGAATAGCCTACAGACGGCGGAGGATCTCTGCGCCTCACCTGCGCATAAACATGCGGATAGTCGAACGCTCACTCTCGTGCTGAGCTCTGGCCGCATATCTCCTTAAAGGAGTAAACTTGACCTCGTACTCCCGAACGGAATTTGTACCCTGGGTCAGCTCGATGTACTGTATCTCAAGCCGGTCACGGGCTTTAGGAGGAAAATACTCCTACTCAAACTCATGGTGGAATGTATGATAGCTGATAGTCTCATGCGGGTAGTGTTGCACAACAGTCATCCACCAACTGCTAGCATCTCGCACTAAGTAAAATACCACAATGCCCTTTTGGAAGCTAGAAGGACATCAGATGGTCGTAAAGTTACGGTCTAAGTAAAATACCGCAATGTACTGAGCTAGACAGGCATGTTGGGAGCTCAGCATCAGCTGAACTCAATTCACTCCAGCTCGGGCCAACTAAGACGAGCTAGTTTGACTCAACTAGTTAGTGGACTCGTACACTAGCAAAAGTGTTGGAACCGTCACGACATTTACCCTGAACGGTTCCATACAATTACAAACGGTTGGATAATGCAAAGGGCACGGAAAAGTGTACGGGTAATGTAGCGATGCGTGCCCATAATGGTTGAATGGTTGAATCCATTCATACCTAGAAAAATAAGGCACTCGGACCAAAATGGAGAAGTCTCACACACGCGCATACTTACCCAAAACTCGGTCCAATCGTCGAGAGAATTCAAACAATCAAGATCCAATCTAGCTTCGGGTGAATTCGGGCGAGAATCACGTGCACAGAAGCCGACTATTGGACGATTGCACGGGTGTTCGCATAAATACTGGCAACTGAGAAATTCGGCTAAGGTGAGTGTCTGACTGTGGGTTTGAACGAGTAATTATGTTTGGATTCAAGTCAATCGTTTGTTTGTTGCATGTTGCTTAAAGTTGTATGAACTTAAACGATAAATTGCATGGAAAACATATCCAACATAAGGAAATGACCAATCTCATTGTCTTTGGATCGTGATCGAGACCATAACCGAATGAAAGTGATATACTCACGTTAACGTGACCGGTACTTGAATCGAATCACTTATTTCTGCCAAATGCCCAAGGAAAGGATTCATACTCAAAATAAAAGTCTTAAACAAATGATTGAACTTGATGAATTGCTTAAGTATTCGTTTGAACTCATGTCTCTTTGGCATTTCAAGGAGAAATCATGGTACGTACTAAGGGGGTGCATACAAGGCCTGACGATCCTAAAAGGATAGTGATCAGATTCTTAGTCTTAAGCTAGTACAATGTAGCTAATTATGGCATATCTAAATAAAGTTGTACAAGCATTGCTTCTATTATAAAATGACTCGGTTTATTTTATTGGAACCTTGTCTTATTCATTATTTTGCATAAATAACTATGAAAGAACCTCACACGAATCTAAATTAATAAATTTATAACTTAAAATTGACTGAATTGGCCCAAGTCCTTGCGGGCTTGGATGGGAGCAACCACTACGGTCTTTAGGACCAAAGTCGGGTTGCTTCAGCCATCTTTTCTTTTTCGACTGTGTTTTTCGCTTACGCTCACGAACGGATGTTCAGCAACTCCTTCTACTTCGTGATCACAATCTCACTTCCTTTCTCTACTTGGATTCTATCTAGAGATTTTGGCAGCATAACACTAAAGAAGTGTTTTACAATCTAGAGAAAGATAATACTTGATGTATATATAAGAGTGTTTGCATGGACAAATGGTATGTGGGAGCAGCAAAGTGTCTTGGCAGTTGCACAATCTTTGCCATCTAGATAAGGCAGCTGTAAAGCTGAGATCACGGAATTAGTGGAATTTTAGAGAATTCCACTAAGAAGTTAGTGGAATGTCATCGAGTTCTAGTCAACTCGCCCAAACGTTGTTTTCAGCATTTGCTCCAATAAAACCGAGCAATTTCTCCATTCAGACCAAAATGCGATTATACATCAGGGTTTGTCAGCCATTTGTAGTTTTTATGCCTTTGAATTTATTTTATGCTTTAGTATGAATTTTTTGTGGCAAAAAAATAAATTGGGTTGAATTTCATAATGTAGGTCGCATCCTATTATCAGGGTAATTACATTTTGTAACAAACTCAATCGTGCTTCTAAGCCGCGACCAGGAGCATCACATTATGAATCCGAATCCGAACGGTTATCTAAAGTTTCAGAACAAATAAGAACGCTTTTTGACGACTATTTAAAAACGTCGTCCGACTTTGCGGTATTACGACCTACGTCCTGCAGAAGACGGTTGAGTTGTGAGCGTTTCAACGGCTCAGTGAATCCTAGAAGTACCTCATGCCACACGCAACCACAAGCTAAAAGTAAACAAAACGCCTACATGCCATTTCTGCATTTCAGTTTAAGGATTCACTTCATTCTAATTCCCTAAGACTTCCCATCTTGATACCGTGTCTTCTTAAGGTCTGGCACAAGACCTAAAAACTAACTTTAGGACATCTTGTGGCATCGATAGCCTAGGCCCATTTGTAAACATACAGTCTACACAAATACTCCAGTTATCTCAATTAGTCACACAAACTCGCACTCGCCGTGTCATCACTCTCGATCGACGCGGACAAGGTTGAACTTGTTCCACTGTCTTCGTACTACCTCCTCGCACTACGACACCAAAGAATGACAAGCAATCTAAAGCGTACTACCTCTGAATTCATCACCAGTAATCTAGAAGACGCCATTGTGCATCAGAAAAACCACTCAATCATTGTCAATAAGCATCAGTAAGAGGGTGAGTTGAGTTTGTAGAAGCTAAGTTGGCAACAACAATCTGAGTATTATTTGATTGGGTTAAGAACCACGACCACGACCGGTTGACGGAGAAGTAACGCTAGAGGATTTGTTCTTATTGTGAGGTTAATCTTCCCACCATTCAGGATAGCCAATGACTTTAAAACAGTCAGATTCCATGTCCCGAACGACCGCATCCGGTACAAAAACGAGAAGGGTCACGATTTCGTGAAACAACACGAGAAGTACGTCGGGGTGGTTGAGATTTGGATTGTCGAGTAGATGAGGAAAATTTAGATGCAAAGGACATAACTTCACCTTCTTTGATGGCACTAGATCGGATAATTTTATTCTGGACTATCGTTTGATAAACACTATGGAGATCATGAAGTGGAGTAATGGTGCCAATGTGACAGCGAATCATGCCATGAACAACATCATCAAGGCCTGATAGGATGTCATGAATCTTCAAGACTTCGATTTCCTGATCACGAGATGCGTTGAGATCGGTCTCGCACTTGCCACAAGAACATCGTTTTGAATCAGTAAATTCAGAAACACCCGAAGTAATCATCAACAGAGGATCCCTGTTGTTTGCAAGCATCGAGTTGATTGCGAAGATGTTGTAAACGAGCTCCGCTTTTAACAGAAAAGTGTTTCTTGATGATGCCCCAAAAGTCTTTGGCGACCTCATGGGTGGATACGGTTGATCGAATTTTAGGCTCGATAGTGAGATTTATCCATCCAACCAACAAATGGTTATTGGTAGTCCAATCTTCGTGTGTAGGAGATCCAACAACCGGTTTGGATATCGTTCCATTAACGAAACCGGATTTCTTACAACTACTCAAACCCATACGAAGATTTATGACCCACTCGTCATAGTTTAAACCATTAAGAAGATGTTAAGAAATCATGGCTCCAAGATTGTAACCGGATGTTAGATAATAAGGAGAGATAGTTCTTCTTTTAGGATCATCGCTAGTCTCTTATGTAAGTGACACGTTAGTGGAACAAAAGAAAAGGATAAGATGCTCTGTTTCTTAAAGATAAAACAGAGGAAAAACCAAGAAGAAGAACCTACGAAGAATAAAGAGGAAGAAGATCTAGGTTTAAATAATCTGCTCTCATACTATGACAAAGACAAATATCGAATGAATTTGTTGATTATTGAATATTGATTAACCTAAAGGTCCATTATTTATACATCGTGAATGAATACCAATAAAAGGAAAGTCCAAACAAAAGGAAACTAATATATAATAATAGACAAATATACATGTATGATCATATGGTTTCCTTGAGGACTAAAGTATTGCCTTGATATCTTCGGATATGTTAGTAGAAAGAGTCAAAAAGGGATTTATCTTGACTCCAAATCTCAAAAACTCGTTGTCAATCCATAAAGCAATCCACCCTAACTAAAAAAGAAAGAGAAAAGAGAATTAATGAGACTCGTGGAATATATTTGCATGTTCACATGTCAATTTTGGACACGGTGTAATTTTTTTTTAAAATCATTTTGGGCCACAAACCCGACCCGGTAGGCAAAGATACTATATAATTTATCTTCAGATAAGCCACATTTTTTCATAGTTGATTCTCTTTTTTGGCTTGCTGATCGGTGCGATTTTGTGACAATTTTACTGCTCAAATAACCTACACTTTGATTAGTTTTGTTGTAATTTTGCAGGAATCTAGGTAGAAATTACACAAAGAGAGAGAATATCAAAAGAGAAAACAAGCCCAAAATGAAAGAAAATAGGCAAGAAAACGTGAAACCTTGAAATCAGCACTTCGAATGGATTAAATCGGAGCAATTTAGCACAAGATACAGATTTTAGACATGTATCGGTAGGAACATTTCAATGTTACTACCGATG
>KE151380.1:0-26477 GCA_000411095.1 Aethionema arabicum
AGCTATCAAAAGAGACTATTACCTTCAAGATGTAATCTGTTTGCAGACTTCTTTTGAGTCCTTCAACAGATATTGCCTGTAGTAATACAAAAGAATCTAATCAGCCATGGAGTTTACATATTTGATTCAAATAAAGCTTCAGGGGTCAGAGGAGTGTACTTTCATGTAAGCATCAACATCTGGATCAGGAATGATTCCTGCTTCCTTTTCTCGTTTACTAACTTCCACCATAATATCTGTTTCCACAGGAAATAAAAGTCAACGATACATGGGACTTGATGCAGCTGAGAACACTGATGGTTTAAAAACTCTACCTGTTCGGCTAGCAACACCCTGACAGCGAGATGAAAAGTCAACGGTTTCCCTCACTGTCATCTCTGCCATGTGCAGGTCATACTGACTAATATAAGCCGAGGTTTTCTGAGGAACAAACTCGTCAAGTCTGTGTCCGTTGTAAGAGATTTCACCTGAACACTGTGTAAACAAAGGAAAACAACAAAAAAAGGTACACACTTCAGTCATCTGCTGTTAAATTCAACCAAAGAAAACGTGAAAAAAAACACTCAAATCTCTGCTTTCATCATTCGAAACCTTTAAATTGTTTTCCAAATTTCCAGACAAAGCTTTTAACAGAGTTGTTTTGCCGCATCCAGGAGGACCAAGCAACAATGTTAACCTGCAACAAGAAGAATCAACAAACATGAGCTCACAAGATCAAAACTGGTGAGAAGATAAAGAACTCGAGTAATTAACCTTCCTGGCTTTATGATGCCATTAACATCACTGAGTATGCTTATCTTTGCTTCACGTGTTTTTACACCAGTGATCTTCCATAGATTCTGAAGAAAACACAACGGAATCAAACCGGAAGTTTACGCAAACGCAGAAACATGATCACAAGAACAAATTCTGATTTTCAAAAGTTGCTTACAGAGAAAACACGCTTAGTAGTGTTCCACAGCGTTGGAAGTGCTTTCCCTTCAACAACCTCACACGCCGCCTCGACACATAAACTCCGGTACCTGACCTCTATGGTAGGTAACTCCATGCCAACTCTGCAAGGATCATCAGTTCCAAACTTTCAGGAAACAAATTCAGATAAGCATTTAAAGTTGAGTGTTTTATATAAGATTTACCTGTCTATTCTTCTTCTGATTTTCTTAAGCAACTTAAGATTATCATTTTCAATATGTTTGATGAGTTTCTCAATGATGAGATGACGCTCCATAGCTCCAAGCTTTGTGACATCAACAACTCTTTTGCCATTCTCGTCTCCATCATTAAGGAGACTCGACCTTAGGCGTTTAACAGTAGGCAATCTCTCGATCTCAGCCCATTGGAGAGCAAACTCTGCATCGTTACCGTTAACTTCACCATCTTCAGCCTCATTTCTTGATGTATTGCTCCGGAAACTTGAGGTATTGCTCCGGAAACTTGAGGTATGTCGCCGGAACGATGATCTGATGCTTCTTCCAACCTCTGCAAGTTCCACTCTCAATGATTCAATCTCTTCAGCTCCAGCCATATTAGCTGTGGCTTAGCTCTGAATCACAAAGTCAAAAGTCTTAATGAGAGGGAAGCTCATATCATTTGACTCCTAGGTATATATATATATATATATATACTTACGAAACTAATAATTAACACATGCTGTTAAGTATATTTACATTTTTTGTGGGATTGATAAATATTATTAATAAGAAAATTATGTAGTGAACATGCTTGTGGTACTCAAAGTCGTTGAAATCTGTGTGATGCTGGAGAAAGAAGCAAGATATACACATATATTTATTATATTGACGACTTGTATTTTTTTTCGCTGAAAATATGGTTAAATTCACAGTAATTATATTCCAATAACAGTTGTTTTTTTTATTGTATTATATTCCAATAGTGCTGTTTAGTGAGTTATTTTTGTTTCGTATTATTTTATGTTTTATTTTTTATGCATACTTTGAATTTGTTTGAAAAAATTGTTCTTGTAATTACATTGAGTCTATTATAAACCAATCGTATAAAAATGATATTGGAAATATAATATTTTTCTTATTAGTTGATATATTCTCTTCATTTTACAAATAAAAAAAAACTCAATATAAGTTTTTTTTTTTGTGAAATTGAGTATTTAAATTTTCTCTAACTCATTTCTTTATATAATAGAAATAATGTCTTTCAAAAGTATATATTTTTTAAACATAAAACTAAAATCGTATGTTATTTAATCAACAATTTGAAAACAGGAGCTAGTGGTTTTGATAAACACTAAAATATTTGTCCTAAAAAATAAGGAGTATCTTTGTTATAATTGCATATAAAGTATCTTTATATGGGGAAATGTTTGTAAATTAGTGTTTTTTAGGCAAAGGAAATCATGATTATTAAGCTTAAATAAAAAAAAATAATATTATGAATAATCTTACAAAAAACCTACTATATATATTGAACTCATTGATATATTTTAATCATATACATTTTCATGTATTTTCTCTTGCTAATATCAGTACATATTGTTGATGCTAATCACTTGTAATTTATACGGCATAATCTTAATAACTATTATTTATTTTGGGGTTTAATTTTAGGATTAAGATTTAATTTTGTGTTTTTGATTGAAAACGCTGGTCATCAAAATTTAGGGTTTGAAATACTTGGTTATGAAATTTAGTATTTAAAAAATGGTTTTGATAGTTTAAAATATTTTCGCCAAATAAAAATAAAAATTTTAAAATACTGTAGTTTCTTATTTTATTGGACTCTCCGTTATCAATAATTTGTATAATTGAAATAAAGACAGCCATTATCCATATTGTTTAGTCAATAATAACTTTTAAAATTTTATCTTGATGAGAATATATTGTTGAGATATACTTAAATTGTTATTTGTTAGTATGAGTTTTTCTATTAACATAATACTATTTATTATTAACATAATACTATTGATCAAGGAGAAAGTGAATGAGTTTTTTTGTTATCAAGTATGAATTAAGTTTATTATAAACCAATTTGATAAATATGATATTGGAAATATAATTTTTTCTCATTATTAGTTGACACATTCTTTTCATATTTTAGGCAAAGGAAATCATGAATATTAGGCTTTAATAAAAAATATATTATGAATAATCTTATAAAAAAACCTACTATATATATCGAATTCATTGATATATTTTAAACATATACATTTCCATGTATTTTCTCTTGCTAATATCACTACATATTCTTGAGGTTTTCAAAAGTGTTCTTCTGAATAATTATCCGTAATCACTTGTACTATATACGGCATAATCTTAATAACTTATATTTATTTTTGGGTTTAATGTTAGGGTTAAGATTAAATTTTGTGTTTAATTTTGATTGAGAACCTTGGTCATCAAAATTTAAGGTTTGAATATTTGGTTATGAAATTTTAGTATTTAAAAAACTTTGTTTTAAAAAATTTTCGCCAAATAAAAATAGTAAAAATCTAACAAAAACTGTAGTTTCTTATTTTATTGGCCTCTCCGTAATCAATAATTTGTATAATTGAAGTAAAAGAACAAACATTATTTATATTGTCTAGTCAATAATAACTTTGAAAATTTTATCTTGATGAGAATATATTGTTGAGATATACTTAAATTGTTAGTATGAGTTTTTCTATTAACATACACTATTTATTATTCACAGCTTTCAATTCATAATTAATAGTATATACAATGGAATTGATTGCACTCTATTCATATTTATATATTAGCTTATTCTCGCGAAAGATATTTTAATACCAAATTGTCTTTTTTATAGTTTAGCAAAGCCACGAGTACATTCATTATTGTCAAAGTCAAATTAATAATTTTTGGTATACAAAAACATATTAGTTGTTATATAATAATATTTATTTTCTAATGTATTTATAGTGTTAATAACAAAAAAAAAGAGCTTCAAAGATAGCCTAAAAGGTTATGGAAAAATAAAATTACCATCGCAATAAATAAATTTGAAATAATGTAACTTGGATTATGGACGAATTAAGAAAAAAAACTTCCAAAAATATTAATCGTTATGATATTATTTTGGTGCTGCTAGCTGGCTTAGAATCTGGAATCATACAAAATAATTTTGTCGCTTCGTATGAAAACAATTATAATTTTTAGAATTAATATATTAATATGATAATATCTTATTTGTCGTATATTTAATTTAATTATTCTAACCATGAAATATGATATCATAGTTGTTTTATTTTATAAAATATAATCTATTTGAAACTACAGCATAACAAAATCTTAATTGATACGTATTACTTTTTTTATTATTTTCTTAAGTAGAAATCAAATCAAGATGATTTGCATTTGATTCATTAACGTAATTAATATATGGGGTCGTTGTAAAATGGTCCCCAATGTTTAAATATACTCATAACTAATAAAACACATAACTAGTACTAAAACACAAGTTTAAATAAAAACACAAAAAAGCACTAAAACACAAAAAAAAAATCCTAAAATGTAAATGAAATCCCATTTTTATTTTTTTCACTTTCGCCAACATTTTTTTCCTTAAAACACCAAGAATAACTCAAAAAATGTTCATAATAGAGGTTGATTCTCGTGTAAACAAATCAAATCAACATAAATGTAAGGTCAAACTTTGATAAGCTAAATTTGTATATGGCGTAAGTAACTGTGTGTGTGTTTTTTATAATCTTAAAAGTCTACATTAATCAATTTAATATTCGTGATCAAAAACAAAGTTTAATAAATAAAAAAAAACCCAAATAAATCACTTGTGTGCAAAGAACTCATATCACAAAATCACAACACTTTTTAATGATTTCAACCCAACATAGATTTTTAGTGGCATTCAAGAAAACTATAATCAAGAAGAATATAAACACCAACTCAAAACTGGAATGGAGAGCTACTACTAACTCACCAAAACTGCGATAAGAGGATTTAAAAAGTGAAATTATTTCATACTGAAAAATCATCAATGAGATTCAAAACAAGACTAAAAAAAGGAGGAAACATATAGATTTTGGAAGGAACCCATCAAACTAAAGTAGAGATTCAATCAAACCCCACGAGCTAGAATCTATTTCATCTTTACTTTTTACTCTTATTTTGCTTAATTTTGTGGCTAGAGTTTCATGGATGATAAGAGGCCTTTTATTTGAGTGCTATCATATCAAAGAAGGGGATGTGTTCTCTGACTACTACACAATTAAGCGATGTAGTATTGAAGTAAGGATGTCGAACCACTCTCCAAAAGAGAACACTATCGTTCGTGTATTCGCTATTAATTAGCTAAGAAATCAAAGTAAAAGGTGGGAGTTTTCTAACTACCGTCATTAGAAAAAAAATCAAATAACTAACAAGTAAAATAATAAGATAAAGACGTTAGAAATAGGGAATTCACTAGCAATTGCAGAATTGATCAGACACTTCTTCAGGTTCTGGTAAATCAGCCCAAACTCATAAGTAAACAAAGACAGACTCCTTTTCGAGCAGTAGTCGCGATCTCTAATCATAAACAAGTCAGGAGTACAAGGATTCTCACAATCCAAGATCTAAACTTGCTAGCATGCATTAAGTGTAAGAATGATATGTCAACAACTTTCTTAGACCACCTCCAACAGTGTGGTGCTTAATAAATGTACTTTTCAATATTTTTTTTTTTTTGATTAAAAAAAAAAGATGACCATTTGCGGGGGGTTATATAGTAACACCAGATCCACCANAATAGTGCAAAGACCGATCCTTAAATAAGGATTTTAATATTCCCCACATAGGGTTAAACACCCCTTAGAGCACCCTCATTGGTCACCCTCATTGAGTGTACTATTTTTTTTGTTTTTTAAATTTTTATTTTTTGGTCATGAAAAATTAGTACACTCTCTCCAAAATGTCCTATTTTCTATTATTTAGTACACTTTTGTGTAAGTGTATTAGTTTTTAATGAACAAATATTAAAAAAAAAAAAAAATTAGGACACTTTGGGTTCAACTGGTGACCGCTAAAATGGATAAACTAAACAAAATGAATGGAACAAAGATGAATGGGAAATTTAGTTTTAGATGAATAAAATGAAAAAAATGAATAAATATAGATAAATAAATATTAAGTTAACTGGTGACTTTTTTATGAATAAAGATAAATAGATATTTTTTAAAAAATATTATATTAAAACTTAAAAGATGATAAAAAAAATATAAAAACATTTTTTTTGGCAATATATAAAAACATTTTTTCTGCAATATATAAAAACATTCATGCTTTCAAATATGACAAAAAAAATATAAAAATCAAAATAATTTATATACACATTTATACAATCAACAACCATATAATCTCTTCAAAAATTAATACTAACCATATATCTTTTTAATATAAAAGATAAGAAAATAAACTAATTATTTAGATAATCAATAACTTAAAAAAAAACTTACAAAACATAACGAAATTAAAAAAAACATATATATTAAATTTTAAATTTAAATATTAAAAATAAAATGATAAAATATTTGTCCATCGCCTTCCAGTTTTTGTTCAACCTGTTTTTAGAGGCTGAACATTTTTACAAACAAAATCATGTTTTCCATTTTTTTCATTTTTTTTAAGATGAATTATTTTTCCATTTTTTTCAACCTAATTGGTGAATAATTCATGGAACACAAAATAACTTCCAAATTCAGCATTTTTTGTTCATCAAAAATACCATCCAATTGCACCCTTTGAAAGGGTGACCAATAAGGTTGCCCTTAAACAACTCCATTGGAGATGTTTTTAAACTTCAACTCTGGTTGGTCTTATTTCATTGTTCATCTAGTGTTTGTTCATTGTTAACCTGCGAACTTCTGGTAATCCAGGTTTAACCTAAGTTCATGTTTTGATTAACTACTTTAATTCAAGCCTTAAGTATACCATCTAGATGAAGGAACAATTGATTACCTATTTGTGGTTAACCATGAGTTATACAATCCCTAGTCTTAACTATGAAACTACTCAGCCATGGGACTAATTAAAACTATCAAAACTATTATGGAAAACATTATAAATAATGCAGGAAAGTAAAGAGTGATAAAGGAAAAGAATTATTTCCTAAAACGTAGTTAAAACTCTGAATCATTCAACAACAATCTCCAAAAACGTAGTTAAAAGTATGAATCATTCATCATTCTTCTGGGCGTATGGCCTCGATCATGGGTCACACATGCACCCGATCGGGTCCTTTGTCTCAGGTTCTTCCCGTAGTTTTTCTCGTGTTCGTCTCGACTATGGGTGGTCCAAGAACGTGGTCGGATCTTGATGATCAGAGATCTCCTTATCTTAAACACAAAATTAAATTATATTCCTAAAATTAAACTTTTATAAAACTATATTCAAAATCACATCTCAGTTTAGAGTTAATTAAACTTTAGTTTTAAATATATTTTTGATATTAAAGTTTAATAAATTCAATCATCAAAATTTAAAATTAAAAAAAATTGGCTATTAAAAATAAAATTTTTAAATAAGTTTGGATGTGATTTCAAAATATAACTTTGGTTTTATCATATGTTTTGATTTGATTTAGTTGATTTAGATTTAAATAAATTGATTTAGTTAAAATATATTAAAAACCTAAAGTTTTCGTTGAGAAAAAAGTTTATAAGTATTTATCAAAAACAAATGATAAGAGTAAAAAGGAGTATTCATTAGCTTTTGTTGAACTAAACTTTAAATCTATAAAGGAAATCTAAGGATCTAGCTACGAAGAATCGTGTCCGTTCATTAGAAAACTCTCGATACCCGCCACGTTATCGATCCGCGTTAGACGTTACTTAACCAATAACAAACACCAAACAACCTCTATATAACAAATCTCCTCTTCTTCTCTAAATCATAAATCGCCTCAAATTTTCTCCAATTAGCAATTCCCTTCTACTCCCAAAATCATCTACTCACACATCTGAAATCATCAATGGCACCTAAGGCGGCGGAGAAGAAACCGGCAGAGAAAAAGCCAGCAGAGAAAGCACCGGCGGAGAAGAGACCAAAAGCAGAGAAGAAGATCTCAAAAGAAGCTGGAATCGAGAAGAAGAAAAAGAAATCGAAGAAGAGCATCGAAACCTACAAGATCTACATCTTCAAAGTTCTTAAACAGGTTCATCCCGACGTCGGAATCTCAGGAAAAGCGATGGGAATTATGAACAGTTTCATCAACGATATCTTCGAGAAATTAGCTTCGGAATCATCGCGACTTGCGAGGTACAATAAGAAGCCGACTATTACCTCCAGGGAAATTCAAACTGCCGTCAGACTTGTATTGCCCGGAGAATTGGCGAAACACGCCGTTTCGGAAGGGACAAAGGCGGTTACAAAATTCACAAGCGCTTAGGGATTTTTATTTTCTCGATGAATATGTTTGAATTGAATGTCTGAGTGTTGTGTAAATTAGGGTTGATTTCAATAGTTTTTAATTATTTATCACTTTCTCAGTTTATCAAAAATTCGAAATCAGTTTGATTTGTTCTCATTTGATTTATCCAAACACCCTTTTTATCGCGATATTTTTACATATTTTTTCAATCTTATAATAGGAATAAACTACACAATCTATTGTAGACAAAACTAGAAAAGAATAAATGTTTGAGTAAAAGTAACAAGGGAAAGTTATCATATCTTATAAATTCAAAAATTATTCATACAAATGTAACGTATGAAAAGAGAAATAATATCTGTCACGCTAGGAGATATTGTAATAAATCTATACTGTTCACTAGTTTTAGATGTTGTAATAAAACAATATATGAAAAATTATAATAAATCTATACTCTTCACTAGTTTGAGATGATGTAATAATATCTAAATTGGTTAATCGTATTGTTTAATTTTATTGTGCAGATATTAAGGTGTATTAATGGTCAATATTTGGTTAAAACCAACGAAGTTTAAGCCTAAGATCTCTCTAGAAATAAATATATTCAGGAGCCAAATATAGTGAAGTAAATATATTAGTTTCTTTGGTTTCTAATATACATTGGTGAATTTGGGAAAAAAAAAAAAAAAAACATATTGGTGAATGATGTTATCTGATGTTATTTATAACTTTTGCGGAATAGGTATTGAAATTATAAGAATTTTAAATAAAATATAAAACGAGACTATTCAAGTATTCAAATTTTCAAATAAAATAAAAGTCTTTTTTTTTCCATATTATTTAAGTATATATGAACTAAAAATCTACAAAATTTAGAAACTATAAAACAATGTTTTGTTGCTGTTAAAAAATATAAAACAATGTTTTGTTAGAGTATGTTTATGAGCGATCCTAAATTTATTGAGTAGTTACCGGTTTATAAAAAAAATAATCATTTGATTGTAAAATTTGCATTAAATTAATAAGATATGAGTAAAAAACCATTACTTCCGCTAAATTTTAAATTAGCTACCAAATTAGCGAAAAAAATAAAATAATTTACTTTTTAGAGACGTTCCCGCGCCTTTTATTTGTTTCCCACCATCGAAAAAATGTACGGCTGGGATCAATTAGGCATATGACACGGATTAGCACTAAATCCAACGGTTTACAAATACTAGTCACAATATCACGCGGATAAATCTTAACAACCGTCGATAAAATAAGATCCAACGACTCAGAACCTCTCTCATTTACAAAAATAAAAAGCCTAACTTCACTCCTTATATAAATCGAGCAACAAAACTCATCTTCCAACAATTACAATTTCGTAAACAACAAATCAAAACAGTAATCACAATTTCTCAGAATTTGTAACGAAAAATGTCAGGGAGAGGAAAAGGAGGAAAGGGATTAGGAAAGGGAGGAGCCAAGAGACATCGTAAGGTTCTTCGAGACAATATCCAGGGGATTACAAAGCCTGCAATTCGTCGTCTCGCTAGAAGAGGAGGCGTTAAACGTATCAGTGGATTGATCTATGAAGAAACTCGCGGTGTTCTCAAGATCTTTCTCGAAAACGTCATTCGTGACGCCGTTACTTACACCGAACACGCTCGACGGAAGACAGTTACGGCGATGGACGTTGTTTACGCATTGAAGAGACAAGGCCGAACTCTTTATGGATTCGGCGGCTGAAGATTACATATCTTGTATCTTTTTAAATCTTTACATAATTTCTAGGGTTTTCGATTTCTGAATTTGATTTTGATTTTGATTTTGGATTTTTTGGTTAACATGTAACCGGTTTGAATTTTAGTTTTGGTTTTTAGATCGTATTTTGGATTGTTAAGATAGCCCATTAGACTTTAGCTGTAATGGGGCCCATTAGAGAATTCTATTGAATATTAAGCAAGACTACATTTCACTGGAGACATTTAAAGATTTACGCAGACAAAATTAATAGAAAGAAAGTGTTTTTTTTTTAATTTTTTAATTTTGTTAAAAATTAATTATTATAAACTTGTGGTTATAAATGTTACCAGGATGAGTTAAAAGAAACGTGTTATCTTTGTGAAATCATTACGAGTGTGAAATTAAGTAGTGAGATTTGGGGCCCTCTTAAGTGTAAACTGAAGACAGCTCCGTGCACTTAAACTGGAGCCACATAAGACAATAATATTGAGAGTGAAGATTAGTTTAAGAAACCGACCCATGATATCAGGTTTTGTCGACCAATAACATAATGATGATATGTTAAGATTTTTTTTTTTCTTTTTGTCAAAAATGATATGTTAAGATATAATTTTTTTTAACGACGATGTATATAATTCTGGTTTTTAAATAGAGATGTTTTTATTTAACAATGACATACAAGTATATTTGTAAGCAACAATAAAATATTATTACTTAAAACAAAAATTAGATGTATTACCTACAAATATATTCTTATGTCATTAGTAGAGTTTAAATTTAAACTTTTCATGTGAGTATTTATTATCATAATGAATGTAGTTATTATATTTAGTATCTTTATTTATTTTCTACATATAATATTTATAAATTTAGTTAAAATATTTGTATATGGTTAGAAAAACTCTATGGTTTGTGAATTTGGAAAAAGAAGCTCTCACATAATTTTCGATTGATGATGTAGTTTCATTAAACTAAGAGGGAGTTTATTTGTCATGCAATTAAAAGTAAAAAGTTTATTTGGGCACGTTAATTCTATAAGGTTTACTTCCGGTTAAACTCACAAACTATAAACTATTTCTAGTCACAATCCTTATTAAAAAAAATTATAGAAAAAAGTAAAATAAATATTTCTAACATCTAAGATCTTAAATATCTTGTCTATAGAAAAATTTAAATAAATATTTTTAACATCTAAGATCTTAAATATTTGAGAAATTATCTAAAATGCCCTAATTTAAGTATTTTTTGCAAATGTGCCTTTTTTGTAGGATTTACAAATTATATCTTTGGGTCTATTGTTATGATATTTTTGCAAAAAATGCTTGAATGAGGAAATTTTCTAAAAATCAATTATGCAAAATGTCCTAATTAAATACATTTTTGCAAATTTTTCATAAAGTGTGAGAGTATACCACTTATAATGTTGGATATAATGTCAGAGCATTTTTGCAAAAAATGCATGATTAGGGCATTTTTACAAAAAAAGCTTGAATGAGGGTATTTTTTCAAATCCCCCTAAATATTTTGTGGAAAAAAGATCTTAAATATTTATTTATTTTTTTTGTATTTTTCTCCTTATAATTTATATATCACAAATAGTTTTGTTTTTTTTTCTCATCATTTTAGTGTATTAACTTCTAAATAGACATGACATAACAACTCATCCATCACTTAGAAATATATTAGATGGTCATATATGAATTTATTACGAAAATAATTTTACTAATTAAGTATTTTATTGTGCTTGTATTATTGTTTTTAATGTAGGTTTATTATTACTTATCAAAATTTTATGATATTATTCAATCAATATTTAGAATAAGCACTATATTATAAGTTATATAACAGAATTATACTTCATTTTTCGTAATATAATGTGTTTTAACTAAATTTTTGTTGTTTTTAAATTATAAAAACATTTGGAATTTCAATGCATAAAAATAATTATACTTGGAAAATAGTGTTACTTCAAATAAGATTGTTTTTGTGATTTAACAGTTTTACTTTTATTTGTGTATTCACCCAAACACTTTTTTTTGTTGACATCTATGAACTACAAACCGAATTCATTAGCTATATCAACCACAAATCGATCACATTAACTAAAATAAAAATTAAATACAACTTTTCTATTGCTTCATGGGTTTGGCCAAAAACATTTGTACATTCACCTAAACACTTTATATCAAGAAACAAAAAGAGTATTAAGACACCACGGAACGAGTTAAAAAAGTCAAAAGGAGTGAAATTAATATCAACCAAGTATGTGATGTCTGCCAGATAATTGCGTGAAGATAAGATGTTGCCATGTTGGTGTTAGTGTTTGATGGATGACTCTCGGGCACACCAAAGAGTATATTTTCATTTTTTTTTTTGTCAATTAGACTATAAATCGGTTTTATTAGTTGAATTGAATATAATTATTGTTGTTGGATGGAGCTGAATTTAGGTGTTTTAAATATTCAGAAAGAAGAATTTACAAGTGGAACCACTAGGCACTAGCCAATTTTGTTACGATTCCTTTTGAATATCTTAAATTGATTTAAATTTCATTTACATAGTATTTTTTTTCAAAAAAAAACACAAATATGTTTTAAATGATTATAATTATACAATTTAGATAAACTACAAAATAAAATTAGTCATAACTTATATTAGTAATAATTAAATGTAATAGATATATAACAAGTAATATATTTTCTTTATTTTCTAGATATCTTAGACTATTTAATATTTTATGAAATTATTACTTATATAATCGCATTGGTGCATAAGATTTAATTAAATAAGTTGTAAAGTTCTAGCCGTTTGTACTATAAATTTATCTATTTCGATCTATATTACACCTAATTAAGTTCACAATGTTGGATGATCAGTACGTAAATTCTAGAAGTCGAAAGATTTGACGATTAATCCTACATTGTGGTCTATGTGTCATAATTTTTGTAAACTCGGGTGTTATATAAGCTATCCAAATTTTTTTGTAGTTTTTCTAAAAGGACTAAAAATTTTCAATTTACTTATAAAATAATATAGTTTAAAAAATTTTACACGATCATTTTACTAAATAATAGAAAATTATATTAAACCTAAATAGTGAAATCGATAATAAAATTAAGGAAACATGACTAAAAAAATCTTTTACTTTTGTGAGGTAATAAATTAAATAAATATCCCTGCTACAAAAATTATCTAAATCTCCAATTTTACCAAAGTGATTAATTTAGTCCCTAGTTTTATAAAATATGGCTAATTAGTATTTTTACCGTCAATTCTGTTAAAATTAACTAACATAATTAATTTTTTGTTTATTAAAGAACATATGGTAGACTACATGTAATTGAAAATCTATGTGATGTTGATCCGAAAACCTGTTTTTAGTCTGTGTCGGGTTGAGAAATATCCACCGCCAAAATTACATGTGGCTTTTAATTACATATGATTTGTCACGTCTTTTCTATTAAACAGCAAATTAAAATTAACCCCATTAGTCAATCTTAATAGGATTTACGTCATAAATATTACTTGAACACATTTTACAAAATTAGAGATTGCATTTATACTTTTGGTTAAATTGGGGATTAAAGTTATCATTTTGATTAAACTGAAGATTAAATTAATCATTTTGATTAAATTGAAGATTATTTTTTTAGTAAGAGTATAAATTTATCACATGAGATAAGTACAAAAAAAAATTAGTCGTATTTTGAGTCGTTTTCCTAAAATTAATGAATATTGGATAGAACTCTTTGAGCTGTAACATAAAAACAAAAGATGCTTCGATGTCATCGTTCCTCACAATGTGGAAGACCACTTTTGGCACTTTTAAGTTTAAGCAAGATCTTCGTGAAATATGTCCAAATCTACAACACATTAACATGTAAGTCATAGATGGATTGAAGCATCTCCTCGTGATCCTTAATTTCATTTTCTTTTTTCTTTATTTCTTTATTCTACTGACTTTCCCTAAAATTATTTCATAATTTAAACTTTCGAACACTACTAATGTTTTTCTTATATGTATATATAAAATTACAATAAGTAATAATGATATATATTCTTTCAAAACATTTCTTTACTTTTTTCCTTCCGCGAATAATGAATAATAATACTAATTAATAATAGTTAATTTGTAATGTAAATAATTCTAAATTTTGACCCATTTTTTAAACAATTCTTGAGTTTATCAATTTATTATTTAAACTTTTTGTTACAGCGTATGGAGATTGTTGTTTTTTCACCAGATATTGTTATTAACTCCATCTTAAATGAAACACAGTTTTTTTTATTGAAAGAACATAATTTTTCTATCACATTAAGATTTTTGTTAGGACATTTCACACATATTAAAGCACACAATTAATAATTCGTTTCTATTTAATTATCTATCAATTTTTAATCTTTTTTTTTTAGAATTATACATTTTATTTATGTTATTACTTATTAAACATAGTCTCTCTCCTAATACATTTATTTAATTAGAAGAATTGAAAAAATCAATACAATAAATTTTAATTAGTTTCTGAGACTTTACATTTTTATGATTTCTATTAACTTTTTTTTTAAATCAATCTTATTGAAACAAAAAATAAACTTAATAAGTCGGGAGTAACGTTTTCATAAATTATAAAATTCTCGTTACAAGTTTTGCAACAAAAAGACTTAATAATTAATTCTAAAACTTGAAGTTTTACTCGTGAAATGACCAAAATCAACCAACATTTTTTTTGTTATAGTTTACAAGAAATTGAATGAAGAGTTATTTCATGCAAATTAATATGATAACTTGACTTAACTATTTACTGACAATTTTTTTAGTAAGACGTGATCATCATTTACAACTTTGTAAACTAAGAGCATTTCTAATGGTACTCTATTTTTTTTATTTTGGAGTAAAATCATTTCCAATGGTATCTACTCCAAAATAGAATAAACTCATTTTTCAATACCAATAACTCCATAAACGGAGTAAACTCATTTTTTACTCCATTTTGGAGTTAAACTTTTTTAATTATAAACTAGTCCTTCCATTTTGGAATAAACTCATTTTTAACTCCAATATTCCATAAATGGAGTAAACCCATTTTTAACTCAATTTTAGAGTTAATTTTTTTTATTTATAAACTACTCCTTCTAATTATATTTCATGTTAATTTTCATCTTAATAATATTATAAATGATATTTTATTATTTATAACTTATAATAAGTTTATTTTTTTATCTTGTAAATATAAAATGTAGTTAATTAAACACTCCGTTTTTGTAAAATTTGTGTTTGTTGAGCTTGAATATATGCACGAATATTTGGATCTTGTATGGAACTCAAGTCATAAAATAGGATTTTGTTTTCCTCCTTTAGTTCTTTCAATGCATAATTCTTTTTGTGAATCTCGAAATGATGTTCTCTTTGTGCATTGTTTTGTTTTAATTATTCCAAAAGTTGTTTATTTCGTTCTTTCAAATTCTTCATAAATGTTGATGTTTGATCATCAAGTAAACAAAAAGGTTAATTTGCAAATTTAAAAATAAAAGGTACAATTAATAAATATAAACAAAATATAGATATAATATATTTAGGAATATTCTTTTTTGGAGTAAAAAATGGAGTGAACCATTGGAGTAAAACTCAACTCCAAAATAGAATCACTACATTTTGGAGTAAAAAATAGAGTGAACCATTAGAGATGCTCTAAACATAGATGCATTAAATAAATAAAAACAAGTGAGTAATTTACCGATAAAAAATAACTAAAATTAATTTGAATTCTTAGGGATAATGTCACCTATTTTATGTAAACATTTTATTCTCCCTATATAACTTATTAAAAAATCAGGAAATGTCGAGACAGTTTTATAGAAAATTCATGTCGTAAACACTCTCATAATTTTCGGGTTCTAAAATAAAAACAAAATTATGGATCTATTTTATATTACTTCATATGTTCTATAAAAATTGATTTTTTTTACATTTTTACATATTTGAATGACAAATTTTAAAAAGTCTAATATACATTTTTAAACATTTATATTTAGTAATAAATCATTAATTATAAAATGGTAAAATAAGAAATATTGTTCATATATACAAAAAAAAACAAAACAAAACAAAACAATTTTTTTTTAAAACAAAAATTAAATCTAAAAAATCAATTTTTATGAGACACAGAAAGTATAATTTTTTTTTTGAAAATCAGAACCCTTAAAATATAAAACCGATCCTAAAATCTTACACAATTGCTTAAATTTGGTATATTTCTACTTCGTTAATTAATGATAAATGTATTAAAATTATATAATTAATTCTTATATATTCTCAAATATCCATCAAGAAGAAAATCCAAGTTTTCCAATTTAATTACCGACCAAACAATTTAAAATTGAGATACCATTCTTGGGAAAATCAACACATAACAACAATAGCTCAATTCGTATATAAGAAGTCATGGACACGTGTCACCTTGTTAAACTTGCAGTGCCACATAGGATATGTCAACGCCGAAGGGCCAAAGTCCCGCGTCGCACGTGCGTATCACATGATTCCCACTTTGCATTTTCCGCCCCCGAGATTCATACTATTAACAAATGATACTTAATTTACTTTACTTTACATTAAATAAAGCACATTAACCTCCACATTTTGGTGATTACATAAGAAAAGTTGAACCAACCAATCGTAGCTCATTTAGTGTCTGTCGACAAAACATTTAAACTTAGATTAAATTAAATGAAATTAAATTAAATTAAATTACAATCTAAAATTTACTTTTCCCCTGGTCTATAGTAAGACAACACGTGAGAGAACAAAAACTTCAACGTTTTTTTTAACACTTAACAAAAACTAAGGTTAATTTTTATTTTTTCCGAATAAAAAACAGAAAAATGGTTTTTAATAAAATTTATTTTATTTCCGGGGAAAATTTATACTTTCTTTTTTCGCTTTTATTTTTAAAAATAAAATTAATGATAATTTACGTTGAGAACATTTTAAATAATTTGATTAATCAAATGGAAAAAAATTACATTATGAATTTTAAAAACCCAATAGGTTGAATAATTTACGTTATATCATACACATTTTTGTTATTATGTTTTAAACATATAATAAAAAAAAATTGATGCCCTTTTAATATAGACAAAAAAGACGATGCCTTTTCTTTACTCTAAATTTTTTAAAAATTGGAATGTCTAAAGATACTTCCTCAAATTTTATGAAGAAGAGTCGGGCATGCCTATTATAATAAAAATAGTAACTTATAATTACTATTTTTCCCAAATTTTATGCTCTTTTTAAAGTTAAATAATAAAAAATGATTTTTTTTTATAATAATATTTTCATCATATTAAAAAATTATTAACTTTTGATTTTTTTTTAAACATAGCATTAAAATGATATAACTTGGCGAAGTCCTCGGGCAAGTCACATGAAGACATTATGATCACTTAACTTTTCTTCACATCTATTATTTATTTGTTGCCTATAAATGTTTATTCACAACACACCATCTTGTTCTGAGTAAAACAAATTAAAATTCCAAAAATGACCTCGGAGATAAGCACCATTAAAACCTCGTCTAACGGAGTATGGCAAGGCGACAATCCGTTAAACTTCACGTTTCCGTTACTTATAATCCAAACGACGTTAATAATCGCCGTTAGCCGCTCCTTAGCCTTCCTCTTTAAACCTCTCCGGCAACCCAAAGTCATCGCCGAGATTGTCGTAAGTCCTTTCTATATCAATGTTTCATAAACAATAAATAAGTTAAGTAAGAAGATTTTCAACTGATTTTTTCTAAATACAATTTTTTTTTTCAAATTTCATGACTAATTTGAAAAATATCATATCTTTATTTTTTTCTTCGAAATACGAAGATTTATATCATCTTTGAATCTTTATTTTTTTACTTCAAAATACGGGGATTCTTCAAATTTGATGATTATATGAAAAATATCACCTTCAAGTCTTTATTTTTTCTTCAAATTACAAAAATTCTTCAAATTTGATGAGTAATTTGAAATATCATCTTCGATTTTTTTTTTCCCAAAATACCAAGATTCCTCAAATTTTATAACTAATTTGAAGAATCCTCGTATTTTGAAAATCTATTTTTCGGAAATCTATTATTTTTTGTTTTGTTTTCTAGATTGAATTTTAGTGACAAAACGTCTGAATCTCTATGGATCGTGGAACAAAACCATTCTGTCATTTACGATACATTGTCGTGTATTTAAGCCGTCTAAAAAAAATTATACCAGTTGCTCGGTGGAAATCTATTATTTTTTTTCGGCTTACTGTGTAACTTTTTTTATAGAAAATGATTTTTTTTATCATCAAATATTTCTTTAAAATTAAAGAAAAATTAAAAAACAAATAAAAACTACGAAACATATTTTTTCAAGTTAAAAAAAAAACATATGTTTTCAATTTTTTCTTCAACGATGATTTCTTATTTATACAGGGAGGGATTTTGCTTGGACCGTCAGCTTTAGGCCGTAACAAACCGTACATGAACCGTATATTCCCCAAATGGAGTATGCCAATACTAGAATCCGTAGCAAGCATTGGTTTACTCTTCTTCCTCTTCCTCGTCGGTCTCGAACTCGATTTATCATCAATTCGTCGCAGTGGCAAACGCGCTTTAGCCATTGCAGTTGCAGGAATCACACTTCCTTTCTTAGGAGGCGTTGGTATCTCCTTCATCATCCGAAACACTCTCTACACATCTCAAGATAAACCAGGCTACATCGAATTTATCGTTTTCATGGGAGTAGCTCTTTCAATCACAGCTTTTCCTGTTTTAGCTCGAATTTTAGCCGAACTTAAGCTTTTAACAACTCATATAGGAGAAACCGCCATGGCTGCAGCTGCTATAAACGATGTTGTAGCTTGGATTTTGCTTGCTTTAGCTGTAGCTTTAGCAGGGGAGAATAAAAGTCCTTTGATTTCGGTTTGGGTGCTTTTAACCGGAGGTGGGTTTGTTGTTTTTATGATGGTTTTTATTAGACCGGTTATGAAATGGGTTTCGAAAAAGGGAAGTCCTGAAAACGACGTCGTTCATGAGGGTTTTGTGTGTTTGACTTTAGCTGGTGTTATGGTTTCGGGGTTTGTGACGGATTTGATAGGGATTCATTCGATTTTTGGTGGGTTTGTGTTTGGTTTAACGATTCCTAAAGAAGGGGAATTTGCGGAGAGATTGATTGAGAGGATTGAGGATTTTGTGTCCGGTTTACTATTACCGGTTTACTTTGCGACGAGTGGATTGAAGACTGACGTGGCGAAGATAAGAGGGTTGGAGTCGTGGGGAATGTTGGGGTTGGTTCTGGTGACTGCGTGTGTAGGGAAGATAGGTGGGACTTTTGGGGTTGCGGTTATGGTTAAGGTACCGGTTAGGGAAGCTTTGACGATTGGGTTTTTGATGAATACTAAAGGGTTGGTTGAGCTTATTGTACTCAATATAGGCAAGGAGAAAAAGGTTAGTTTGTTGTTTTTATTTTTTATTTTATTTATTTTGTTTATTTTAGGGTTTATGGTATTTACAAATTTCAACAATTAAAAGACTAAATTATCAAAATGAATTTTTTGAATTCTGATAACCGAGTTTTTTAACTTTAAAATTTATTAGTCGGGTTTTAAAGCAAAATTCTAAAACAAAGTTTAAAGTTATAGTTTAACTATCAAAAAATTGGGTTGTAATTTAATGAAAGAGTTTTTTCGTCAAAAAACAAATTCCAGAGTTTTCTTGCCAAAAAAAAAGTCAAGAGGTTTTTTCACCAAATTAATTATTCAGGATTTGTTTCATAAAAAACACAAACTCCGAGGGTTTCTGCCACCATATCTATTGTAAACCTTGAACTATCAAAATGATTTTTTTTTAAATCTGAATTTTAATAACCGAGTTTTTTAAAACGGAAATCCCAAAATTAAACCTAAACTCAAAGTCTAATTATCAAAAAATTAGTTAATTTTAAAATTATAGTTTAATTTTGTGTATAATGTTTAATTTCAGTTAAAAAAATTGTTTATTAAGATTATGATTTAAAAAACTAACATGACTGACCCTAAGTAATAGAGATGAAAGTGAAACATTCGTCTATCATCCCTAAATTATTTATATGTAAAAGTTTTTAATTTTTAAGTTTTAGTTTTATGAAAAATATGCTTTCAATTCAATTTGTTTTAGGTTTCGGATTTTCAGAGTGGATCCTAATTTATTTTTATCAAACTTAAAGTCTTAAAAGTGAATTTAATTATTTGATTTTTTTTTCGTCAAATGAAAATAATTGATTGTTTAAATCAACGTAATCTCTTAAATTTTTTTTGTCGACAACGTAATCTCTTTATTTTATGTTTGTTTTTTAGCTTTGTTTTGTTTTTATGCATATAACTTCAGTGAGATATAATTATTAAAGTGAATCAGTCGTGTCTAGAAAAACAAAATTTTATTATTATAGTAATATATAAAACTTGTAAGAAAACGATGACGATGAATTAATGATGATACATCGTCCAACGATTGAGTAAAGTTTCTTTTGTTGTTTTTTTCTCCCAAATTAATATAAATAATTCATAGAATCTGAAAATTTATTTAATTACGGAAACCGATAATATTATAAAGATTTTTGTTTTTTTTCATCACCTTATTTTTGTTTTTTTTTTCTTCTATGAGAACATTTAAAGTCCAAGTTAGATGAATAAATAGATCTAATTAAAAGATAAGTATACATTTATAATAATTTTTCGTATTATCATATACAAAAATTTAAAACCAAATTCAAAATTTTCTGAAATAGAACATATACAACATGCATCGAATGTAAAATACGAATGCTATACATTAATTTATGGTTTTATGTAATATTTATACTATAGATATTGTTTTTATTTTTGGATAATTAGATTTCCAAAGTAAAAAATGTGTGGCTACGAGACATCTAAAAATTTGGTTGGTTTTCCATTATAAGTTGAGGTATAAAAATGTCAAAGTTAAACTTATGTCGATAGGCACTATGTATTAAATAATTTGAGTGATGTTAAATTCCATTATCAGGTTATCAACTATTGGTAATTTAACCAGCTAACAAATTTTGTATTATAGTTAATAGATTTAATGGAGCAAGACCTAAAATTAATTACTATAAAAAAAACTTTGTTATTTAGTTAATCTCATCGTACATCCAATCAATGATTATAATAGTAAGACATAAAATATACATAATTAATTTTTAAAAAATATAACCCTTCTTTTGACATTAAAATTCTAAAATATCTTGTAATTTTGAAAAAAAAAAAAATTTTTTTTCAGCTTTTTCTTATCAAATGTTTTTACCTAAAAAATGTGTTTCCAGTACGAGGTGTTTTAGTTTTTCTAGGTAAAAAATAATATATTTTCACAAAATTTTCTCTAATTTATTTATTATGATTATCAATCATAAAAAATAATCATTTTATTAATTTTTTTAATTTCTCTTTTTTTAACACGTTTAAATTCTCTTAAAATACAGAATATAATGAAATGGAAAAAAATATTAAATTTAACCGATAATGGCAAAGTAAATAATATATTCAAAAGTTTAAATTATGTGATGGCTGGATGTACAATGAGATTGAAAACTTCAATGATTGACATATAATGATAAAAATTAAGAATAGTGATGCATGAAAAAGTAGATATGATTGGTTGAAATAACTAATTTCATAATTGTACGATGTTCTCAACTTAATAATATAATAAACTAACCGATAAATAAACCATAATATATAAATAACCATGTGGTATGTCTTCCTTTTGTTAGGTACTAAACGACGAAACATTTGCAATATTAGTGCTAATGGCACTTTTCACAACCTTCGTAACAACACCAAGTGTAATGGCTATATACAAACCAGCGCGTGCAACACACCGCAAAACAAAGGAACAAGAATCATCAAAAGAAGAGTTACGAATCCTAGCTTGTCTTCACGGTCCAGCCAATGTCTCATCTCTAATCTCACTTATAGAATCTATCCGTACACCTAACATACTTCAAGTTAAACTCTTCGTTATGCATTTAATGGAATTAACAGAACGTACTTCTTCAATCATTATGGTTCAAAGAGCTCGTAAAAATGGTTTCCCTTTTGTTCATCGTTATCGCCACGGCGAATGCCACGGTAGTGTAATTAGTGGGTTTCAGGCTTATAGGCAGTTAGGTCATGTAACGGTTAGACCTATAACGGCGATTTCGCCGTTATCTTCAATGCATGAAGATATTTGCCATATGGCGGAAAATAAAAGAGTTTCGATGATTGTTTTACCGTTTCATAAACGTTGGCAGACTCGGTTCTTGCCTAAGGAAGGTGATGAAACTTCTTTAAGCATTAATTTTTTTTCTATGGTTAAAGATACATCAATTATAATTTTTTTTTTAGTTTTGATACTACTTTTTATTTTTGTAAGGCGTCGATAACCTTCGAGCCGGCACTGAACGTAAGAGTCGTAGCGAAGGAGATGAGAATGTAGAGGAGAATATTGGACATGGTTGGAGATTGGTTAACCAAAGGGTTTTGAAGAATGCGAGTTGCGCGGTTGGGATTCTTGTGGATCGTGGACTTGGTTCGATTGAGGGTAAAAACGGGTCCAATGCGGTTGAAAGGGTTTGTGTGATGTTTGTTGGTGGTTTTGATGATCGACAGGGTTTGGAACTTGGAGGGAGAATGGCTGAGCATCCTGCGGTTAAGGTTACGGTTATTAGGTTATTGGTTAGAGATAGATTGAAGAGTAATGTTAATGTGGTTATACCTTCTAAACGTAAGGATAATAACTATGAGTTATTGACGACCAACCTTGATCCACAAAAAGAAAAGGTACTTTTTTTGCTTTCTCTATATGTGAATTTTATGTTAGAACTCATAACGTGTAGTTATCCGCCGCTACTGATGACGATAACGATGGGCGACAAATAATGTTGTTTGTTTAGTTGTCGTTGGCTACCGGCGCGTTCGTCCGAAAACATGTTTTGACGACGAGTTTCAACGGCTAACAATTTAAAATTCAAATTGATAAAAAATTTAGCATTTAATTTTTCATTGCTGAGTTTATCGTCAAAACTTGTTGCCGACTGAACGACATGTAAACAAACATGTTTAGCGACAAAACTCAGTGACAAATCGTTGAACTGGCGACAACAAAACAAACATAAATTTTCGTCCATGTCTCCGAAACTGTAAAAAAACATGTACAAATTCTTATAACTTAGTTTACTTATTCTTTATCGGAAGAGAATATATAAAAAAGTACATTTTTTTCCCCAAAAAAAAGGGGTACTACTATATATAAATATATGAATCTACACTTTTTGTAAGTTAGGGACCATCAAAATATTTCATATCTATGTTTTTAAGAAAATAACTTATAGTTGTGAATAACGATACTTTTAGTAAAGATGCCGGTCTATTGCTTAGTAGTTCAAATATGTAAAGTGACTAACGATTTTACTGATGATCAATTTCAACGTGTTTAGTGCGTTCATGAAAAATATAGTTTTTTTTTGTTTTTAAATAAATATGATTAATCATATTATGCATAACTATTTAGTTTTGTGACACACTGACATACCCAATACATATAAATTCACAAAACTAACATTTTTTTTGTTTTTCTTTGGATTCATTAGGAATTAGACGAAGTGGCATTAGAAGAATTCAAGAGAAAATGGAAAGAAATGGTTGAATATAAAGAAAAAGAACCAAACAACATAATTGAAGAAACATTGTTAATAGGTCAAAGTAGAGAGTTTGACCTTATTGTGGTCGGGAGAAGAACGTTGACTGAGTTGACTGATCGGCCGGCAGAACATCCTGAGTTAGGTCCTCTCGGTGACGTACTTGCCTCCTCGACCAACCACATCGTGCCATCTGTCCTCGTGGTTCAACAACACATTAGAGATGTGAACGAGTCTTCTCTAAGTATTAATGGAGACAAAAGTGTATAAAATGTTGTTCAATTATGTCTTAAATGGGCGAATTGGGTAAAGATGTAATTTTATTTGTAATGGGTTTATCACTTTACATGTAATCAAAATGTTTTACTCGAACTTAATTTATGTAATAATTACTTTACATGTTATGTTCTAAAAAATAACGTTTTACTTGAATTTAATTTATATAGACTTTACATATAACGAAAATGTTTATGTAATAATCACTTTACATATAATGAAAATGTTTTACTCGAATTTAATTTATGTAATATTTACTTTACATGTAACGAAAATGTTCTAAAAGTAGAAAACAACGTGTGATAAATACAACGTTTTATGATTATCTTGTACTATATTTAAAATTTTAGAGAATATGATTTTAAAATTTAATTTTTTTTTGGATATATAAATTGATTTTTTTTTGTTTGTGGTAAAGTTTAGTCTAATCGTGATAATAGTACAATATAGAAAACTATTTCTTAAGGTATAACATAATTGAAGTTATATATTGAAAACACACATGAAAAATTCATAGTAGATTTGACAAAATATCATCGTAAAACGTTTTGATAGTTATCGAGATGCATCGACCAATCGCGACGGAAGCGGAAGCGGAAGCGACTCTGTGGACGAATGGAGAATGTAGTCAGCTCGGTTATAAATTGTCGGGATCTGATAAGCATGATCTAAAAAGAGCCACCAGGTCCGATCCGAAGATAAATGGGCCAACAACAAAAAAAATAGACCCCTTTTACCATGACTATTTTTTTTTTAACTAAAGGATTTTTTTTCCTAAGTCTTGGGCTCTATGTTTAGGCCTACTCTATCTACCCCATGAGTCGGATCTGGGAGTCATCCTCGCCAGATCTAGTAGTTGTGATACTAGACATCTAAAGGGCAAAGGGGGATTTCGAAGCCTTCAACTTCGAGCACTGCCCACGCGGAAACAACCAAATCGCCGATAAACTAGCCAAATGTGCAATAACTTTTGATGACTACCCAACCATGATTTTTCTTTATCTACCTTCAGTTTTATTAAATGATGTAACAATAGAAATGAGGACAATGAGCCTTAAATATAAGTTTCGACGGAAAATAAAAACTATAATGTAAAATTTAAATCGATCATATTAAAAAAATAATATATTTTACTATTTCCAAGATTAAATTAAAATTTTACAACAAATGTTAATACGTCTATTGTGTATATAAATCATTTCCCCAAGTTTTTATTTTTTGGTTTTTTCCTGAAAAAACTTTATTAATGTTAAAATTGTTTAAAAAAAATTAAATTAATTGTAACAAAAAACAATTTATAATTTTTTTGTAACATCTTATTTTATTAGATAGTAAAAAACATATATAAATAGTCAATTAACCACCGTGGTGGTGACGTGAAAATCTGATACATATCAACTGACCTATAAATAGATTTAACGAGACGATCACATATTTGATTTCTTGTCTTATTTGACATGCATTAACGAACACTGTGAAAGCTTAGACATCCAATGACAAATATCCAATAGCAGGTCCTCTAACTCCACGCTATCCTCTCTTATGTTGATAATGTGCGTTAACTATACTATCGCCATCAAACCACACTTGGCACCAACTTTTACTCCAAACACGTTGGAGCACATAAAGAAAACCATTAGTTTCAGCCTCTAAACAAGAGTACCGAAGCTAATTTAAAATACAAAATGATTAAAAAATAATTAAAACAATTACAATAATATTTTTCTCATCTTCATCTTTCTTTCTTCTTTCTTGTTAGTGCTATATTTCTTGATTTTTCTTCAATTTCTATCTTTTTTTTATATTTTTTTTGTTCAAAACAAAAAGATTATTGATAATTCAAAATAAAATTAAAAAATAAAAGCTAAAAGAACTGAAAATAAACTAAAAAAGTTTAACAAACTTATGTAAAATATGGAAAACTTAATTGAAAATCAAAAACTAAAAAAGTTTTTACTAATATTTGTGGTTTGAAATTGCTCAAAACACAATCGAAAATCAAAATGAAAATTTTAATGTTGTGAAAATAACCTTTACGTTTATATTTTATCAGAAAATTGATTCAAAAAAATATTTTTGGATAGTTAGTTTAAGATAAAATATTAATCCTACGTAAAACACGGAAGAACATCTAGTTTAAATATAAATGATAATTCAAAAATATTTGTTAAGAATGATTTAGGGTTTAGGTAGAACTATATTAATTATATATATATTGATATTTTTAAATATGTATAAGACTTTTGGTAGGATAATCATAATTATGATTAATTATTTAAATGACGATGACTAGATAAATATGAATGATATTGTAACATAATTATTAATTATTTAAATAAAGATAGTTAGATAAATATGAAACATTCTATAAGATAATTATGATTAATATAATATATATATATATATATTAATGACGATCCAAAAATAAATTTATC
>KE151380.1:26605-36648 GCA_000411095.1 Aethionema arabicum
TGTTTAATTTTTTTTAATGGCATATATCATAATTTTTTATAAAAAAAAATATTTATTTTCAAAATTGTTTCTCAAATAATAGTACAAATGTAATGTTTGATCATTTAGATTATATCTTGACTTTGTTGGAATTTTGGTAAATCTTTATCGTAATCTTAACTATAAAATATTTTCAAAATTTTAAAGTAAATAAATAATATTTTTTAAAATAATCATGGTTAGTTATAATATAGATAAATTTTTTTAATACATAAATTTTATAAAGAAAATGTCCAAATAATATATTTTTTTTTCTAGGGATTGGTTTTCTCTAATAACACATATCTTAATTTCTTACAAAATAAATGTTATTATTAAACTCGTTTCTCAACTAATATATCAAAGATTAATTTTAAAAAAAAACCTTATATATACATACCTTTAGAGTTTGATATATCAATCTAAATAATCGTACAACATATCTTTAATATACACTTCATTTATTAAAATTATATTATATAATTTTATATTATCAAGAAAATTATCCGTACAATATACGGTCCAACCACTAATTTATTTATAAATCTCAAGATGTAAGAACACTTAAAAATAATATATTCGTCGATCTATAATGATGAATTTTTCACTTTGATTTGATAAATTAGTCGATCTAAATCGACTAATAGCAATTTTTTCTTGAGAATATATATATCCAAAACATACCAATAGAGATAGATTTCGTGTTGAATGAAACTATATCCAAGTTGTTCCAATTCTCTGCGGCAAGTCAAATGATCATCAAATGCAACGGTTGATGTCATAAAAAAAATAGAAAAAATATGTTAGGAGTCTACTAAAAAAAGAAACCAAATATGTAAAGTTGTAAAGTAACATGCGGTAAACGATCACAGCTGCAGTCCCAACTGTTTACAAGTCATAAGATCCAAGGTTAATGAGTCTGAAGCTTCTTCCTTAAGGTTCTTTGTGAGAAACTTCTATCAAAGTTGAGAGTATTTTAGAAAGAAAACTACTGTCAAAATCATAATATTTTTTTTTTCTAAGAATTAGTTTTCTCTAATAACACATATTGTAATTTCTTACAAAACAAATGTTTTATATACATACCTCTAAAATTTGATATATTTATCTAAATATTTGTAACAACATATATCTAATATATACTTAATTTATTAAAATTACACTATATAATTTTATATTATTAAGAAAAGTGTTTGTGCAATCCATAGAACACTATGTTAGGAATCTACTAAAAAAATAGAAACTAAAAATGTAAACTTGTAAAGTAATGTTGATAGTTGAGCTTATGCTCTTCGGCTTTTTATGAGTTTATGTTGTACATTCGAGATTAAATCTTTGATGTTATCACCATTAACAAATGCAATCGGATAATTAATCTACACTTAATTTATTAAAATCACATTATATAATTTCATATTATTACAAAAATTGTTCGTATAATGCACGGACCAACAACTAGTTTAACCATAAATCTCAAGATGTAAGAATAATTAAATATAATATCTTATTCGATCCATAATGAAGATTTTTTCACTTTGATTTGGTAAGTTAGTCGATCCATGTACATCCAAATTGTTCTAATTATCTGTGACAACTCAAATGATCATCTAACACAACTATTGGTGTCCTTAAAAAATACACACAATATGTTATAAATCTACTGAAAAAACAGAAACTAAAAATGTAAACTTGTAAAAGTAATGTTATTATCAATACCTGATCTAGTGCTAAGCGAACATATAGTTCTATATATTAATTATAATTCTAAAAATAAATAAATATTCTTTTAATTAAAATTCACAAAATAAATAAATATTTTTTATATAGTTATGATTAAATATAATATAGATAAATTTTTGAATAAATAACTCTATATAAGTTACGGTGTAACAATTATTTTTTGAGGAATTACCTAAAATGCCCTAATTCAAGCATTTTTTTTGTAAATGTGCCCTTTTTGTAGGGTTTACCAATTATACCCTTGAGTCTATTGTTATGATATCTTTGCAAAAAATGATTGAATGAAAAAAATTTCTGAAAATCAATTATGCAAAATGCCCTAATTGAATACATTTTTCCAAATTTTTCATAAAGTGTGAGGGTATACCACTTATAATGTTGGGTATAATGTTAGGACATTTTTGCAAAAAATGCATGATTAGGACATTTTTGCAAAAAAAGCTTGAATGAGGACATTTTTGCAATTCCCCCTTATTTTTTCTAGAGATTAATTTTTCCGAATGACACAACGTAATCTCTCACGAACCAAAGTTTTATTCTAAAAATTGCATATCATTAAAATGTAATACTTTTTAATTAATCATTAATACACAACTTAATGTTTCTTTTCTTATTATAAGTTTTAATTTTTAATTAAAAATCTAGCATATTTGAACTAATCTACCATATTTTAATTAACGTAGAACTAAAAATTTAAATTATTTGATATATTTTAAACAAAATCTTAATATGATATATAATTCCCTTATCTTATTTTTTTTTGTTTATGTATTTATTGTGGCTTATTACATTGTTTGTTTTAACTGAAGAAAATACATTAGTTTTTTTTTAACACATTAAAAAAATGTAGTTAGAATCTTAAAATTTAGGTTTTGTTTTATTCACTATTTTCTTGTATTTCCTTGTATTGCTTCATGAATATTTGCATCAGCATAAATGAATTCTCAAGAGACACCAAAGACATTAGAGAAGACTCTACACAAATTTCAGCCTTGCCCGTTAACAAAACATTAATTTGTCCTCTTTTTGCTGTTTTTTTTTCTCTCTTGTAATCCTCAAACAATTTGATATTCCCAAAAAAATTACCCTTTTGCTGTTTTTTTATTCTTCCAAAACTCTTAATTAAAAACGTTTCACTTTACTCTTTGGTTTCGGTTTCAGAACATACAATTTAATTATTTTCCTTAACGTATCACACAATTCAGTAAAATAGTAAAAGTTTTTTTTAATAAATTTGACCTAGAGTTGTTTCTGCCGCTTCAAGTTCCATTATCCTCTCTGCCTTTTATAGTTATACGCTCATATTCTCATGTTAGGGTTTGAAGTAGAGTGGAGATAAAAATAGTAATTAAAAGAGGAAAAGTGAGGTTTCAAAGTTTTCCAGTGGTCAAAATCCAAGAAGATTACAAAGAGAGAAGAGAGATATTGAAAGGAGACGAAGGAGATTAATTGGTTACAGAGACTTTCTCAATACCATTCAATGTTCATCGTTTTCATACTAATTGGTTACGTTGTTTCTACCTATAAAATTGAATATTAAACTCTAAACCCTAAATCCTAACCTATAAACCTTAACCTTGAATCCTAAATCTTGAATTTGAACACTAGACCCTGTCAACCCTAATTTTGAATCTTGAATTCTAAATCATGAATCTTGAATTTGAAGACTTGCAAGTTGTGTTTGCTGGTAAGAAAATATGGAGAACAGAGTAAAGATGAATAGTGAATGAATCAAAACCAATTTGTTTGTCACTGAAGAAAGCACATTTCCACAGCAACTTCTCTTCGTTTTTCTTGGTTAGTCTAAATATATGTGTTCCCATAAGTTCCTCTTTACACAACGACTTGCTTGCAAGCCCGTTTCCATTAAACTTCTAAAAACACTACTCTAGATTTTGAGCTGGTTAAAACTATTCTAGATTTTGCTATCCTTCTTTTGCAGTGTCATACCTTGAGAGATTGAATTAGCTCATCTAAATGTTCTCAGGTACAAGCGCTCTTTCGTGCCGCATACATGCGGTAAACGATCACAGCTGCAGTCCCAGTCCCAACTGTTTACAAGTCATAAGATCCAAGTTTAATGAGTCTGAAGCTTCTTGCTTAAGGTTCTTTGTCAGAGAACTTCTGTCAAAGTTGAGTATTTTAGGAAGAAAACGTACTTGAAACAGCCATAAGAGAGCGCCTGATAATTAGCCTGTTGTAGTGTTTGCGGCTTCTCCCTGCTTCGGTCTCTGGAATATTCAAATGGGGATGTTGTGCTGCAGTTATAATTTTGCGGAATAAGTTGCTGAAATTTCCCAATTTGGAGCTGATGGTTACCGGAGCCTCTATTCCCATATATTGTGTCACCTGCAAAAAGATTGTGCACATATATATATATCAATGCGTCAAGTGTATACACTATTTAAACTATTAATATCGACTCAGAGATAAATAAGAACATTACTCTGGTGGATTCTTGTTTGGCCATTGGAAATGAAATAAGATCGTCTTTTGCTGATACCATGAGGCAAGGGATCTCATACCCACTGGCCTCACAGTGAGACGCAACATCCACAAGCAACTTAGTTGCTTTCTTCCATGACGATTCATCAGAACTGAAATAAAGGATGTAAAACAGCAAATTCAAGAATTGTACTGATCTAGACACATCAAACATCTACACCCAGTGAACTTACAACTATATAAAAGGATCTTTAGCCAAATTCAAGAATTGCAATGATCAAGGGATGTGACACATATGATCAGCAAATGCAAGAGAAGAGACTATAAAAGGATCTTTAGCCAATCAAATAGCTTGAATATCATACCTGTCATAAACGAAGACAGCTATGTCACATGTAGCCAAGGATTCTTTAGATGAGAATAGCTTTTGAATCTCAGTTTCTGAAACTTCCCTCATGGCAAGAGTTTTCTTTGCACCCTATCCTCAGAGATTTAAAATAATCAGATTAGGAGTGAATGACATATTGAAAGTTAAAGAATACAGCCTCTGACCACTGAAAGGATTCAAAAATGTACAAGTAACTGTTCACAATCTATAAAAAAATCTACTCTTCATTGTTGCAAAAAGTATCAAAACCGAACAATTCTTATTTTCAAACACAACATGTAAGTACCCATAAAAACAGGTCATCACATAATATTTAGCTACCTCCTGTCTAAGAGTCCTTATGATACTATTCAAATGTGTCTTTCTTATTCTTTATTTTGCTCGTTAGAGACAAAAAATTATCTGAAATTAATGGATGTGTACATTTAACACCACACATGCTTAAAGATAGAAATCGCAAATTATTTCCTCTTACCCCAGATTCTTCAACCATATTTACTGCATACTGCTCATCAGTAGTTGGTCCTGGGTTATCAGCATATGACCTAGAACATGGAAAGACATAACTGAAAATGAGATGGACATATCTTCTGAATTTAACGGAGCTTTATGTTATTACAGTATGCAGACGTCTCCACGCATAAACTATTAAAAGAGTTATCTTCGTATGCATATATATATTTTGGACATGGAACAATTTTCAGTGCTAGTTAACATGACAAACCTTCCAAGAAAGCAATTCAACAGTGCAGATTTTCCAGCGTTATCAGGTCCGAAAACAAAGCACTGAAAAACTGTTCTTTCACATTGTTTCTTCTTGCGATCTAAGCATCTTCCCCTAGTAACGCGAATGGCAGAAGATGGATCTGCTGGAAATCCAATGTAAATCAAATACTTTACACTCCGAGCTGGATCTAATAGTGTCATCAGTGACCACTGCAAAGATAAAATTGACAAAGAAACAAAAATGCAGATGTTAAAGTGGTTCTTGAACGAGATATAAGAAAACCACTAGCTTTACACGATTCAGTCTACCATACAAAGTTACTTTACATCTATGTAAGTGAATCAACAAATTGAAAGATAGAATGAAACAGAGAAGTGTGACTATATTTATTTGCATGCACAAGAAATGCTGTTATGACATTGAAAATGTGAAAGGGAAGATTATTGGTTACCAGTGAGAGGAAAGAGTCAACAGATAGTCCACCAAGGGCAGTTTTCTCAGCTGCATCCTCATATGGAGCTTCCTTCCAAGGACTGCCATTGAAGATATATTATGGCAGTGTAACGTAATGAAACACCATAATCAAAATAACACATTCCTAGCCTTCTGGAGGTGAAAAAAAGAGGTACCTTTCAGGTGCAATTGAAAACAGATCTTCGATCTCCTGAGGTGTTAGATTATTATCCTGGGAAGTGCAAACCCATTGTGAGAACTATAAACCTGCATCCTAAGCCATCAATAGTAAAGAATTCTTACATTGTCTTCATCAAACAACTCATAGATTCCCTTAAGGAATTCGATTGCCACATTTGTCAGCTCAACACTCTACAAAAACAATGGACACAACCATGAGCAATGCCAAAGAAGTCAAGTTTAAGTGTGCCTAAGAATGAGTGTTTTCCAGCAATTTAGCATCCAAAGTCATTATTGATATACAACCCATCTAAGAATACACCAGTAAATATCAATAATGAAGCCGCAATGGATTCTATTTCTACAATTTACCTGATCAGGCGCTCGCTTGAAAGATGAATAAGGAATCAACTCATCCGCAAGTCTTATATCATTATTATACCCAAATTTCCTAAGTACAGTCCACGGTGTCTCAAGCCTCCCTTTCCCAATATACAATGCATGTAGATACAGGAAGCCAGTGACAGTCAGTCCTCTATTATTCACAGCTTCTGGCAACCTTTTTTTCAAAACCGGCTCAAGATCATCAATCGGAAAACACAGCATTGGTACACTGAAGCATTTGACCTATTTTGAAATAACTGTTAGGCTCATATTGGGTGGTTGATAATGGCGTGACAATCAAACTTCAAACAACAAAAATCTTTTTGTAAGACTATGAAGAACAAGCCTGAGCAAATTCGATGAAGAATAAGCCAAAGCACATGAACCACGAGAGAGGAATAGAGGAACCTGAAAATTATTGAACTCATCCTTGCTAAGAGCACCATCTCTGTCGTGGTCACAAAGTATAAAGATACGCTTTAAGGCCTTCACATATTGGGCCGTCAAAGCCTGGGATTCTTGGTCATAAAGAGGTCCTGTAGGGTGGAGGACAGTTCTTTGTGCATAATAGAAAACTTCTTGTGTCTACAAGAAAAAAACTCTTTGAGGATTAGGATGGTACTTCAGACCTAAAATAAAATTTATAATTCCCATCTAATACTCTTGTCTGACTACGATTTCCAATTAATTCCTAATAAAAGTCCAAACCGAAGCCAAGACCACAAGATCCACATCCAGGCAAAAAGTTCACACATGTAATGTCCTTGAAATTCCTTAGCTATATAAGCACATGCCTATGCTATATCGAACTAAAATTGAGCTATAACAAATATTATATATTAAGAGGATAACAGAAGTCATAAAACCTGGAGTATCTTCAGGGCAGAACACTCGATACATGTCTCAATCTCCGGAAACTGCTTCATTATAAGTGACATCACATGTTTGAAGTCGGCCCGATCATTATCGTCTCCCAAGTCAAGCTTACACGCTGCCAATATAATAGACACTTTTACCTGTTCAACAAAACCACAACCCAAGAACCATGATATAATCACCAGGAAAGAAACCGTACATCCTCTAAGATTTACATGAAAAACTGAAAACAGACAAACGAAAACAAAACCTCTAACTGCCGAAGTTCTGGAAGCCAGTATTCAGTCAAACGATCAAAAGTCTCAGGTCGATCACATGCATATGTCAAAACAACTGCATCTGCTTGCTTCAATTCCTTAACAACCTTGCCCCAATCTTCCCGTCTGATCTCACAAGCAGAAACATCATAAGATAGTTTCAGCACATCAACAAAGCTCCAACCTCAATACCCTAACCCTTCTTGTGTAACCCCAAGAACAGTTATACTCAGCGATGATATCAAAATGAGCTACTAGTATCCTAGCAAAGTCGTTTATGGTTTCTAAAATCCTAGCAGATGATACTAATGTGCATCTACCGCAACACATTAGCTATAAGGTCAGTTTCCCATGACATCATCATAAGACACGTTCTTTTTCTACCCAAACAGTGTTTTCCTTTAAGTAGCTTATCCCAAACAGACATTAGCAGCAATATTGTGCACTGCCTTCTTCGTTTTAAAATAGAAATACAGAGAGATACCTCGAGGAAGTCTCAACAATGGTGACAGGAACACCGTCAGGGCATATTTCCCAAGGTGCCTGAGTATCAGGCAGAACAGGAGGGATATTGGGAGGAAAATAATTGGTGGTTGCAGCAGTAATTAGCCTGGATTTTCCAGTGCCTTTGTCACCCACCACAACAATTCGTACAGATTTTGGTGCGCCAGGAAAACCACCACCCGTACCAACCGAGTTTTTTGCCATCCGAATCTGCAATAAAATGTCTTAAGATTCAGCCATGCCCGAAAACAGACTGTACACGATGAAGCTAGATCTTTCTCCAGAGAGCAAGATTCGGAATAAATTAAACTCAAATTCAGGATTCAAGTACAGGGAATTAAAACAGAGAAGATGTTTAAAGAGCCTTAAAATGGACGAATTCGAAATGAAGTACGGAAAATTCCGTGCCAGAGAAGTAAACACAGAAAGAGAAGCGATCATGAAAAACAACGAGCACGTCAGATCAAAGATACAACCACGAGAAGAAACAAAACGAAGATCAAAGATAGATGAAGAAGGAAGAAATAAGCCCTAACCGAATCTGGAGCTTGAGAGTGAGAGAGAGCTACGACTGTGAAAACCCTGCGAAAACCCTAGAGTTGGGAGGTTAACGATGCTAAGGCGTTCAAAATTCAAAAAAATACCCAATACTTGGTTTGACGTGGTCTTTTAAATTAAAAATTACATTTATTTTAATTTATCGACTTGGTTAAACATTCGAATTTCAATGTTTCTGATTAAATATATATCGGCATTAATTGTTAAATAAAATGAGTATAATTTAATTGGTATATGTAACTGCAAAACTTTTTATTTATTTATTAAAAATATATATATATATATATGTATATGACTTTGTACGATAATACTTGTATATTTAGTTTCGTCTTCTCAAGATATCTAAAATTAACGATCTACGTTTTTGATCTTTGTACGCATTGAATTATGTAAAGTTTAGTTTTTTATATGCATATGTTAACGATACTAATTCAACTACCAATCAAATCCCTTAGATGTCTTGAACTAACCAATCAAATCCCTCCAAGAGACCTACACATGTGTATGCACTAGAAACAAGTTTAGCAGAATTGATATGTTTTAATACCTCTTCCATTAACACCTGCATAAACAATTGCAAAGCTTTCAATTGATAAACCAGAAACAAGTTTAGCAGAATTGTTATGTTTTAATAGCTCTTCCTTTAAGAGATTGAGCGTACAATCATCTAATCTCCTTACAGTTTTAGGCCAGAAAATCTATTAAATAGTAGTCTGCAACAGGCATCAATGGCAACATATCTCAAACTCCATGATTTTATTAAGGTCAATCAACCCCAAAACATACAATTTTCAAGTAAATGAGATGCAACTAAGTGGCTATTGAAAACAGTCTGCAAACTTCAATTTCTATGATTCAATCTTAATACATTCAGAAATTACAAACTGTACATGGTTAGCCAATGCCTACTCAAAACAATTGGAGAAACAAAACTTATAAAAAAGTTATATGATTTCGTTCGGTCATTTCATCGAACACCTTATGTCACACCACCAAAAGGTTAAAGATGACATCTATGAAGAATACCAACGATAATCGGGGATACATATGAGCACAACGCATTAAATTGGGATCTATCTCCATGAATTTGAGCTTATGATACCATGGGAAAAAAAGAGAAGACCTGTTTGATAATATTCCTGAACCAGTTTAAAAAACAATAGATCGTTTACCTTTGGTAACTACTGGTTTTGATGTTGAATTTGGGCTTATTAATCTTGTGTCTTCTCCATTTATCTTTGTTGTTGGAAAAAGGGAAAGAAGAAGAGAAGCCGAGGAAGACGAAGAAGAGGAAGAAGAGCAAGAACAGCAAGAAGAAATGACGGAATAGGAAGAAGATGAGTGAAATAGAAAATCATAGTTAAACGATTTTGTACCCGAAAATAAATCTGAACGCTCAAATTTCCAGAGACAGAAAAACTTTGACGCTTGCTGCTGCATCACGTCTCTGAATCCCGTCGCCTGCACAGCGACTCACAAAAGAACAAATTTCTGCTGCTGATGCCCGTCGCTG
>KE151380.1:36746-49511 GCA_000411095.1 Aethionema arabicum
CGTCGCTGTCGCCGGCGACGAAAAAAAAAACAGACCCTACCTATATCTGAAAACAATTTTCTTAGCTTATAGGAACATGCTGACCCTTAACATAGGCAAAGTAGATGATTGTCTCGAATCCAAATTTTGTTTTGAATATATGTTTAATAAAAAAAAATTGAATAATTTTTATAGTTTCAATTAAAAATGGTCGTAGAACTAAAATTCGGTCTGTTGTTAACGTTATGATTTTCAAAAAAATTGATCCGTGACTAAGGTCTCCCACAACCACAGACCGGCCTCTAGAAACGTAACAAAGACCAGTTTTGAATAGACAAGAATATGATAGCGGATACAAAAATTAATTATACAACCTTATAACACTATTGATCAATTGTATAATCCAATCTTTCATAAATCAAGAAATACAATGATATAAGTTTTTCATGATAATTTACAGATATTTAATTTTGCTTGTAGTCATCTTTTTCTCAGTTTTGATATATTAAATTTCATGTCTTCCCTTCATACTATATAAAACTGCCATTTTGTCTTCAATCTTATGATTAGTCAAACCTCAAAAGTCAAATCTCTCTATGTTCTTACAATGCAACATACATCGAAACGCCGATAGGCCAAGTAACGACCATCGGGTTAATGGATACCGATGGACCACTCGGTCTAGTGATATGAGCAACAAATCCGGTTTTATTCTTTTAGTTACCAATTTAAACCGTTCAAAAATCTCAACTCCACAGAATTACGAGTTCTTAAAAGGGAAGCTCGCACGTGCCAAAACACACGTACAAACAAAAATAAAATAAAATAAAAACAAACGTTTATTTAGTAAAAAAGGGCAAACGAAAAAACGCATCAATCTCTCAGCACAAGTCTGAATCTGGATCAGATCTGCTCAGGTCGGATTGGTCGGTGATCGGAGCTTTGCTAACATGGCGGCTGCGAGGCGATTACGCACTCTCCAATCTCAGCCGGAAAACAAGGTATGTGTCGATTGTGCACAGAAGAATCCGCAATGGGCGTCGGTTTCTTATGGCATCTTCATGTGCCTGGAGTGCTCCGGGAAGCATCGAGGCTTAGGTGTTCACATCTCCTTCGTCCGATCTGTTACCATGGATTCATGGTCTGAGATCCAGATCAAGAAGATGGAGGCGGGAGGCAACGAACGACTCAACAAATTTTTTGGGCAGTATGGAATCCATAAGGAGACAGATATTGTCCCTAAGTACAATTCTAATGCTGCGTCTGTGTATCGTGACCGGATCCAGGCTTTAGCCGAGGGCAGACCATGGAGGGACCCGCCGGTAGTCAAAGAAACAGTCGGTGGCAGCAGTGGGGGAATGCATAAGAAGCCTCCGTTGGCCCAAGGAGGTAGGGACGGTGGTTACGGAAACACCGGGGGATGGGATAGTTGGGATAACGATGACTCATTCAAATCTTCAACTGATATGAGACGGAATCAGTCAGCGAATGACTTTAGGGCATCGGGAAATCGCCCTGGCGCCGGAGGTGCACCTGTGAAGTCAAAGTCATCGGAGGATATCTACACGAAGTCCCAGCTGGAAGCTTCCGCCGCAGACAAGGAGAGTTTCTTCGCGAGAAGAATGGCCGAGAATGAGACTAAGCCTGAGGGACTCCCTCCTTCGCAAGGAGGCAAGTATGTCGGGTTCGGATCAAGCCCTTCTCCAGCACCGAGAAACAATCAACAGGGAGACGTTTTCTCCGTCATGACTCAGGTGAAATGGATGGTTTTGAGTGTGATGAAAACGTAATGTGAATTCCATTCTCACGTGTTCGTTCATAAACGCAGGGTTTGGGAAAATTGTCACTTGTTGCAGCATCTGCCGCTCAGTCAGCTGCAAGTGTTGTTCAATCAGGAACAATGGAGTTCACATCCAAGGTACTTTACCATTTTCATTCTTTTTCTTTCCCGTGCTTGAGTTTCTAGGCTGCATTTTATTGGGTCAACTTGGAGTTTGTGGAAACGATATCTAATCTCCTTTTCTGCTCCTTATGTCGTTTTACATAGGCTTTGTGAAGTGTCTAGTTGCTGCCTTGCTTATACTGTCTCATTTAGTCGCCCTCTATGTTTTGAAGTTTACTATTTTCGACATTGTTGTTGTGTAACAACAAATTTAGCGTCCTGTCTAGCTCCATAACCTTCCTTACATGTAAAAATGGGTCCCCGAGGCTGAGTTCTTCGTCTCAATGCTTAAAAACATCTCTAGTGAGATAAGTTACTTCTCTTTATCCTGCATGATTCTAGAATCGCTCTTTGCATTGCTTTATTTGCCATAGAATTGGGAAGGTAAATTCAAATGAAATAGGAAACCATTTATTGCAGGTTAAGGAAGGTGGATATGATCACAAGGTCAGTGAAACTGTAAATGTAGTAGCAAACAAGACAACAGAGATAGGGCAAAGGACATGGGGAATAATGAAAGGAGTAATGGCAATTGCAACGCAAAAGGTCGAAGAATACACTAAAGAAGGAACAACAACGTGGAATCAACAGACTGAAAATAATTCAAGCAATGGATACTACCAAGACTATGGGAATGGGAACAAAACAGGAAATTCATCAATGGGAGGTTCACAGTCATCATCAGGTGGTCACAACAACAATTCTCGAAACTCAAGTTCTTGGGACGACTGGGGAGAGAACGAGACTAAGAAAGAAACAGCTCCAAAAGCTTCTTCACCTTCTAATGACGATGAAGGCTGGGCTGGTTGGGATGATCATGACGGTAAAGATGATGGGTTTGATGGTTATTACCAAAGTGCAGGAGATAAGAAAGCTACTGGTCACAACGGGAAATCAGACACTGCTTGGACCGGTGGAGGTTTTCTTTAAGGTAAGCAACTGTGGCTAACTCCAGCTTTAAAGGGTCTGTTTGTTTGCTTGTTTTGGATACATCAACGAAAATTTATGTCGTTGAACCAGCGACGTGTTGCTGAGGCTTGTCTTCAAAACTCGTCGCTGAACTTGTTCCTTTACCTGTCGTCAGTTCAGCGACAAATCTTAGCGATTAAAACACGTCGCTGAACGGGTGACAGATAAATGAACAACTAAACCACCAATATTTGTTGCTACGAACACACTCAAAACTTATTAGTAACGCTATAAATTCATTTTCAGGAAATGTGAGAAGTGTAAAACTAAGGCAGGGACCATTGCAGTTTCTCGCAAGAGAGAACACAAGGGCAGATTGGTCAACACCTTAAAACCCCATTTTCATCTATTAAATCACAGGTCCGTTTTTTTTTTCTTTATAATTCTTAAGTTGGCACTTACTTTATATCTTTTCTTTGTGTGTAAGGAAGTAACGTATTTGATAAAGATTTCGATTTGAGCCTTTTTTTTCTTCACAATTTTAAATTTTTCTTCTAAACTGTAATGACAAGTAAACATTCTATTTCCCCCAAAATGTTCTTCTTCCTCCTTCCATGCTTTTATCAATTTCTTATTTTATATATTTATATATATCACATTACAAAATATCGTCTAAAGCAACGTCCTACTTAGAATCTTGACCGGTACGTTCTTCTCGGCTGGTAACTATCCAAAACGCCACCAAGAGTAGCCAAAGCATCCTGAAATTTCCGGATTTTAAGTAATCCTTTCACCATTGAAGCATCCTCTTCCGAAAATTTCGCTTTCTGCATCACCATGTTCACTAATTTCACCAGTTTATCCTCCATTGATAACGTCAGCAGACCTTCCGCTAACATATACAACGACGAAAACTCCGGCACAAACCCTTTCTCCAACAGCTCAACTAGAAAGTCCACAGCTTCACCTATCGGTCCACCACCGTTACATAGACCACGGAAAACAATCCTGTAGGAAACTGCATCTGGTACTTCACTCTTTTCGAGCATTTCTCTAAACAAGTTTATAGCTTCTGTTGTTCTTCTCTTTCGAAACAACCCTTGAATCACTGGGTTATAAGCATGTGGTGTTAAACTAATCCCTTTCATTTGAATAGACCGTAGAAGCTTACTCGCTACATCGACTCTTCCCGCCTTACATAAACCGCTGATCAATGTCCCGTAGGTTACAATGTCCGGTTCGCAGCCATTCGCGGTCATCGCTTGCACGATATCTGCAGCTTTCTTTATGTCACCTCCTCTACAAAAATGTGTCAGAAGAGAATTGTATGTGAATTTGTCCGGTTTCTGATCTTCCATTATCATTTGATCCATGAGCTGTGCTGCGTCTTCTACTCGTTTACTTTTACATAACCCATCAATCAGTGTATTGTACGTTACAGAGTTTCTTGAAACCCCAAGAACTTCCATTTCGTCGAAAATTTCCTCGGCTTCTCTTACCTTATTAGCTTTACAAAACCCATCAATCAAAGTGTTGTAAGTTATCACACTTCGAGCACAATCACTTGCTTCCATTTGTTTAAGCATGTTAAGAGCTTCATCTAGTTTCCCTTTAGAACATAAGCTATCAATCAACAAATTGTAAGTGAACTCATCAGGCTCACAGCCTTTGCTTCTCATCTCATCGAATAGTTTCATCGCAGCACGGTGATTCTTACTCAAACACAAACCTTGGATAAGAGAATTGAAAGTGCAAACATCGGGTAAAATCCCTTTACTGGTGAGAACTCGAGCGAGTTCTGTCGCTTCTTCGATCTGATTCTCCTTACATAATGTACTGATCAATGTGTTGTAAGTAACAGTGTTTGGAGAACAATCTCTAGTAATCATCTGATCAAGAATCTCTACTGCTTCTTTAACTTCACCAAGTTTACATAAACCTGAAATCACTGAATTGTATGTATAAACATCTGGATCATACCCTTCTTGAAGCATCACATCCATGATTTCTATGGCGTGTTTTACATGACCTGCTTTACATAAACCGTTAACTAACGTGTTAAACGTGTATTGATCTGGGAAAAAACCTTGTTTCGACATTTCTTCGATGAAATTTAAAGCATCTTCTACTCTGGCTTCTTTGCAGAATCCATGAACTAGAAGATTAACACTAATATTTGACCATGAACACCCAAATTCCACCATGTGTTCTCTAACTCTTAGAGCTCCATCTAAGTCACCTTCTTCGATATATCCTTGCATAATTGTAGTGAATGTTTTCTCATCAGGGATTACATTGTAATTAGGCATATCTTCCATCATCAATATAGCAGGTCTAAGCTGATGAGCTTTGCACAAAGCTTTGATAAGAACATTAAACGTGGATACATCTGGTTTAATCTCCCAAATATCGATCTCTGAGTGAGCAGTTTCTACCAATTTGAGATTGTTTCCGTCAACGAGTAGATTCAGCATCCGGTTATAGAAAAAGGTATTAGGTTTTAGTCCGAATCCGTCAATCATCCAGTGAACAACACCAAGAATCTCATCATACAATTCGAACTGAGCATAACTCTCCATTAAAATTAAGAAAGGAGCTGTACCAATTTCGAAGCCTGAGCTTCTCATATCCTCGATAATTTTCCTCATGTCATCGAATGAGCCGGAGCGGCCTAGCCGGTGGAGGATCTCCTCGAAGTGAGCTGCGTCTGGGGAGAAATCGGGGTGTTTTGAGGCCTGGTTGAAGAGGTGGAGGGCGGCGGAGTCGTCGGGGAGAGTGCGGAGGGAGTGGTGCAGCTTGAGGTCAGAGGAAAGCGCGGGAGAATTGGAAGAGGCGAAGAGGACGGAGGAAGAAGGAGAAGTGAGCATAAGAGGGAAAGATGGAGGGATTAGGGTTACAGAGTGGGAGATAGAAGGAAAGGGGCAGGATTTGAGAGAGGAGAAGAACGCCATTCTTTCACTCTCTCAGTTGCAGAAGAGATTATCAACAGACCTTTGTAAATACCCAATCCTTATTTTTTTTGTTTTATTTTTCATCGATACTTAATTTTTCTTTTTTTTTATCTGATTTAAATTGTCTTATAAATTTATAATATTAACAACTAATCGAACTAGAGAAATTGTTCAAGATCAAGACATTGTAAAATTATTTCAAGCCATGTTAAAAAAAATATATCTTTTAATTATAAGGTTAGTATATCAAAATGATTTAATGAATTAATATATTTTATTAGAGATATCAATCGGATTAGCTTGGTTTGAAACCTGTAAAGCTCGTATAAATTCAAATTCAAATCTAAAGTCGGTTCGATCTTTTTTGTTTCGGGCTTATATTTCAAAACCTGGACATGGTCTAGACAAAGTTTTTAGATTTTTTGGGTTTTTTTAGATTTTATGATATAATATATAAAAACAATGTAAAATCAAATAAATCAATATGAACAAAAACAAAATCAAAACCAAAATCTTGCTCTAAGATATCCATATTACACAATGATTTGTTCCTAAATTTCCTTGCAGCAGACCATTCCTATAAAAAAATCAAACTAAAATATTTTAATAAAAACATATTAAAAACTTTTGTAAATAAGAAGAATCTTGTGAATACCTTAATTCGTTTTTTTCACCAATCGTCAGACATATCCAATTTTTCCATATCATCGTAACCAAGCTCAGCTCTATTATAGGTTAATTTTTGGAATGTTTTATACATTCTTCTACAACTATCATACTTATTTTTAAATCGTTGTCAAGGGTGTTTCTCTCCATAATTATCTTCAAAAGTATCCACAATAAACTCTTTTGCGCATTCACTTAATCTTTTTTTTGTTCTATTTCCTTTCATTTTTTCTTCCACGCTTAATTGTATAAAAAACGACATTGTTCATCGCTCCATACTAAATCATCCACTTATTGTATAAAATTAAGATCAGTTGAAACTCCTTAATAACATCCATGATTCAAAACTGGAAAACAACATTTAAAATTAAAAAGACCTAAAATCCAGAACTAAAAAACTATTAAAAAATCCAAAATTAGCATTCCTAAAACGGTTCTATCTTCAGTTAGAATAAACAACAAAAATGAAGTAGAGAAAACAACAAATCTAGCACACATAAAGTATTGTTCATTCTCCAATACATAACATAAGATCTTAAACCTGATTTTTTTTACACAGCAAGATTCTACAACACATAACAAGATTCTACACAGCAAATCTAGCACAAAATCCATAGAAAAACAACAAAAATCCAGAATCTAGTCTAAAATCAAACTTCTATTGCTCATTTTCCAATACATCTACATAACAAGATTCTACACAACAAATCTAACACAAAACCCATAGAACAACAACAAAAATCAAGAATCGAGTCTAAAATCAAACTCATATTGCTCATTCTCCAATATATCTACATAACAAGATTCTACATAGCAACTTTAGCACAAAACCCATAGAACAACAACAAAAATCGTTAGATATACTTACATTAGCATTTAGGGATGTCATTTTCTTCTTTAGAAGTAATTTCAATCTGAAATTTTAGAAAAAAATTGTTAAAAGTTGAAACAGTTATCATCTTCAAAGGAGATCTCAGATTTGAAATCTCAAAATCATCAATAATAACTAACGATTTTCAGTTAAATAAATCACCTTATATTGTTGAAAGAAACTCAGAATTTTAATAGATTGTTAGATTTGAAAAGCCCAAAAAATTAGGGTTTATTGGAGAAGGAACAAAGAGAAAAGAGATGAGATACGTTGAGAGAGTAAGGAGAAAAGGCTGCTGATTTTTTTGTTTTTTATGGAGTTTAAAAATTATACTTTATTAATTTAAAACAATTTACAAAAATAACCTTTTAAATAAGATGAACAAAATTTGGAAAAAATGATGAGCGAACCCTGAAATTTCTGGCGTCAAGTTTTATTTACCGCTGGATGCAGAGTTTCGTCGCTGAAGTCCGTCGGTCATTCAACACGGTGAAACAAACAAGAATCTGACGCCGACGCTGGACGCTGACGCGAGCGTCACTGAAACGAACAGGCCCATTATCTATTAATACCTAGAGAAATATTGATGTTGTACTATATAATAGAATTATCCTGGTTATATTAACATTTGCAATAAATAATATTAATTTGTCAATTGAAAATAATATATTATCGTTTTTAGTTAAATATTTTTCTCATATATTAGTTAGTTAATAACAATATATCGAGAAAATTTAAGTTACTTAAAATTGTTTAATTATAATCAACATTGAGTTTGAGTTTTTTTTTAACACTCTTTTGTATATTTTAGAGATTTTGAATTAAAAATTTCAAAAGTGAAAGAAAAATTATGATAGAACTTTTAAAGTAATTAATGAAAGAAAAAAATCGATGGAAAAAGACAAAGATAAATTAGGATATTGATAAGTTTATTAAAAAGAAGTAAAAAACACAAAATAATGACATATTTGAAATTATTAAAAACTTAATTGGTTTTTGTGAGTCAATTTAATTGCTATCAATATTTTTCTAGTTTTCTTCAATTTCGTTGTTTATAAAACAATTTCAGTTTTAAGAATTTATGGAGATTATAAAAAAAGGAAGACGAATAGTTTACTTAAAAATTGAATAAGAGGAACTATGATAGAAATGTTTTTCCTCCTATTAAAAGTGTTCACAATAAATATTTCCCTGAAGGAAAAATCTTCAGAACCGTCAATGACAATTCTAGAGGCACCCTAACTAGTGGGAACACATTGTTGATCCACAAGACTTGTAATTGTTTGCAACTCTATGTTGTGTAGGTTGATTGATTTATCATATAATGAATACAAATATCATTTGGTGTAATATGGGTGAATTAGACATGCGACCAATATATGTTTATGAGTCGATATTGCAATTGCATGCACACATGATATATTTTCAATATCATGTTTAAGAGATATATGACATATATCAGGTAGACATATGACAAAATTATCGCAAACGTACGACATATATACAACAAAATTATGACAAATATATGGCAGATGTTTAGCAAAATTTTAGTAGACCAATGACACACATATGACAAACATATGACAAACATATAACAAACTTATGAAGAACTTATAACAGACATGACAAAACCGTGACGCTGTTATGGCAAATGTATGACAAATTTGTGGCAAACAGGTAGCTAACATATGACAGATATATGACAAAATTGTGACAAAGATTTGACAAGCGTATGATAAACATATGAGAGATGTTTAACAGACATGTGACACAACTATGATAGATTTAACGAAAAAATCGCAAAATCTTGCGATTTTAGGACTTAGGGAAGAAATATTTTTTAGGGTTCATCGACTTTTATCTAATAGACGAAACTATAATGAAACACATCAAATATTATAGTTTATAAGTTGTATCTATCTTAATTTGTTTGTTTTTCTTGTATATTTTAGAGATTTTGAATTAGAAATTTCAAAAGTGCAAAAAATGATGATAGAGATTTGAACTAATCGATGAGAAAAAAATGATGGGAAAAACCAAGGGTAGATTAGGATATTGATAAGTTTATTAAAAAAAAGAAAAAAAAACAAAATAATGACACATTTGAAATTATTAGAAACATAATAGGGTTTTTTAGAAAATAGGTCAACTTAATGGCTATCAATATTTTTCAACTACAAGAAAACAGTGTCATTTGCGAGGGTAATTTGTGAATGAACACTTTCAAACGCAAAATTACGATGCTATTTCGGCGGAATTGCAAAGGTTAAGCGCACACTCGCAAGACCACCGCAAAACCAACGCAGAATTGCGAGGGAAACAAACCGTCGCAAGTTTGCGAGACTCTTGCGGTGGTTTTGCGAAGGAAAATCAAAACCTTCGCAAAGCCTTCACAATATTGTGATTGTTATTTTTCCTTCAACATTGCGTAGGTTTTGCGGCAGCATTTTCCTTCGCAAACCCTTCTACCGACATGAAATCGTATACACTCGCATTTACATAGCAAATCACTCGTAAAACCATAGCAATATCTTCGCAAACACTTACAAAACCCCTATAAATACCCCTCAAGACATCCATTTTTTTCCACAACAAATTCAACACAAAAGAAAAACATAAGGAAAAAAAGAGAAAGAAAGTGAGAAAGAAAAAGTGAGAAGTGAGGAAAAAAAGTGAGAAATATATCTATATATATATATATAACAAATTAAAAATGAGTAATTATGGCATATACGAATTACGACAATGGATGTATAATCCAAGAGATCCCCAGACCGGTGAAGTGACAAAAAAGTTTCGAGATAGATTACGGAGGTTCATTTCCCATGCAACCAACCAACCACATGCAATGGAAAACGGTAAAATATTTTGTCCTTGTACAAAATGTGAGAATTGAAAATATGTGGACGTTAATACCGTTAAAAAACATGTGTTTAATAGAGAATTTTTGCCAAATTACTACGTGTGGTATTTTCATGGGGAGGGTTATAGTAATTATGGAGCGGGTAGTAGCGGTACGAATCATGAACAACTTAATAATTATAATAATGTTAACTATAATTATGGTCATATGCTGAGATATGATGAAGGATATCAGCAACAAAATAGGTTTACTGATGCTTTCCATGAAACAACAACTACTTTTGGTAATAATCCTAGGGAAGATATGTTGGAAGAACCCAACATTGAAGCACAACAATTTTACGATATGTTGGATGATGCAAATCAACCAATCTATGATGGGTGTGAGGAAGGTCTTTCTAAATTGTCATTAGCATCTGGAATGATGATAATTAAAAGTGAAGATAACACAAACGAACAAAACTTGGATAAGTGGACTCCACTATTTCATGAGTATTTAGTATTTACCATAAGATAATCTTGTTCTCAGTAATTTCTATGAAATACAGAAGTTCGTTTCGAGTATTGGGTTACCATCGGAAATGATTGATGTATGCATCGACAACTGCATGATTTTCTGTAAAGATGATGAAATCTAGACGCCTGTAGTTTTTGTGCAAAACCGAGATACAAATCAACTACTGGAAGAAGATGAGTTTCATATCAACGTATGTGGTATTTGCCAATCACTGATAGATTGAAACGATTACATCAATCAGAAAGAACGTCCGCATCAATGAAATGTCATGCAATACATTCCACAAAAGATGGAGCCAAAACACTATTCCTTCGCAATACCAACGCAACGTTGCGAAGGAATTGCGAAGGAAGGGCAACCCCTTCGCATTGCTTTCGCAAGGTTGCGATGGATTTGCGAAGAAACCCCTATTTCTTCGCAATTCCCTCGTAATACGTTCGCAAAATTGCGTTGGTATTACGAAGGAAATCAAATAAACCCTCAAACGCAAACCTTAAACCTTAAACTAGCTTGAAAACCTTTAACCCTTAAATCTAATTAAGCTTAATATAGTTTTAACCCTTAAACCTTAACCTTAAAACTAGCTTTACAACCTTTAACCTCTAAACCTTTACACTTAACACTTACCCTTTAACCCTTATCCTAACCCTAAACCCTTATAAAACCTAATTGAGCTCAATAAAGTTTTACGGACGTGAACATGATGTTGATAGATATCATTAGTTATGTATTGTATAGTGTGTGTCATTTATTATTAATGAATGTTTAAATTTTTATGAAAATATGACTAGCTCTCGCAAGACCACCGCAAAATTGCAAAGGAATTGCGTAGGAAAAGATGTTTCCTTCGCAATTCCAGCGCAAAGTTGCAGTGGCTTTGCAAAGGAATACATAACCCACAAACGATACTATGCGCGAGGGTATAACGACGGTATTGCGACGGCGGGTTACACCCCCAATACCTTCGCAATATTTAATTTATATATATACTCCTAAACCCTAGTCGCCCAGCCATTTCTTCTCCTTCCTTCTTTTTTTTTCTTCGTGTGTAGGCGATTTTCTCCAATTTCTCGGGTTTTCACTCCAATTTCAAGTTTGCACACTTATATCTTCTCTTTTCTTCGGTTTTGAACGGATTTGAACAATTTTCTTAAACTTTTTTTTGTTTTTTTTCAACCGCCGCCTTCTCGCCGTCGCCGAGCCACCGCCGATTCCATCTTCTCTCCGTCGCCGACCAGCCGACTTCTCTCCTATGTCGTCTTCTTCTCTTTTTGGTTAGTTTTTCTTCTCTTCTCTTTTTGGTTAGTTTTTTGTTAATTTTTAGATTAGTTTAGTTTCACCAATTTTTTGAAATTTTAAAAAAACTTTTAGATTTGTTTAGGTTAGATTAGTTTAAGAAATTTTTGGATTTGTTTAGGTTAGATTAGTTTAAGAAATTTTTAGATTTGTTTTGGTTAGATTAGTTTAAGAAAATTTTAGATTTGTTTAGATAAAAAAATGTTAGATTGTTTAGATTGGTTAGATTAGTTTGTGTTAAGAATGTTAGGTTAAATAAAAAAAATTGATTAGTTTTGGATTAATTAAAAATGTTAGATTGGTTTTTGGATTAATTAAAAAAATGTTAGATTATTTTAGGTTAGTTTAAAAAATGTTTGATTATTTTTAGAATAGTTTAAAAGACTTTAGATTAGTTTTCTATTAATTTAAAAAAAATGTTAGATTAGTTTTAGATTAGTGTAAAAAAATGTTAGATTATTTAAAAAAAAAGATTAATTTTTTAGTAGCTTAACAATAATATTTTAAATTAATTTCAATCATTAATAAAATTCAAATTTTTTTTGTTCTCAGATGGAGAACCACTACTCGCAGTATCTTACCCAGGTTGGAGGTTCCACCCCTAGGACTGGTGGACATCGTTCTGGCTCGGGCCGTGGTGGTCAGCGTGCTGTTCCACAGACTCCTAGGTACGATAGTAGTTCTCATGGTTCTACGGGTCAGCAGTACCGGTCACCTCCACCCGTTAACTATTCTCCGCCTGTTGCACCTATGCCCGAGCCGACTCCCGAAG
>KE151380.1:49654-71498 GCA_000411095.1 Aethionema arabicum
CTGTTCCACAGACTCCTAGGTACGATAGTAGTTCTCATGGTTCTACGGGTCAGCAGTACCGGTCACCTCCACCCGTTAACTATTCTCCGCCTGTTGCACCTATGCCCGAGCCGACTCCCGAAGCGGATAGAGAATCATATTTTCATATGATTCGCGAGATTTTGAACGAGTCGGGTCATCAACTCCTTCCGAACCTTCATCCGGACAGACTTCCAAACACAAAGTGGTATATATTTTAGTATTAATTAGTTTCATTAATTGTTATTTATTAATTTAACTTGTTATTTTTTTTCAGGTTCGATTTTGATTCAGGTCTTGCTTCTTCAATTAAGGAGATCTTCGAGAGAGATTTTAAAGAACCATTTACGGGAGTTAGAAACATACCGGTTCATGTCTTCGACCGGTGGTTTATAGCTTTTGCGATTAGTTAAAATATTTGTTTATTAAGTTTTTTAATAACAAGTTTTTTTACTATTTATTATTTGAGACTTTAATTAGCGTAAATACTACTGGGAGGACGGTTTTATGTTGCTAGTCCGAGAGGATTTTGAGCGAAAGGCCAAACTCTGACTGGGTGACATGGTGGGGCGGTGGAAGAAGAACTGGTTGAAGAAAGGCGATGATGGTCTTCACCACTGGTTTAGTCCAATTGTTAAGTAGAGTCTAATCGCGTATAAAACGAAGATCATCAGGCTAGGAGCAACAACAACAAGGATGCTCGCTCTGCCAGTGGTTCCCGCTCTACACATTGTTCCGACAGAACTTTATATAGTGGTCGGGGTATACAACTTGTAAGTTTTAATTTTATTAACTAATTTTTTTGTTATTAAATTAATGATAATTTTAATTAATTAATTCTAAAAATTTATTTTAAAGGCCGAGGAACAAGGCCGAGACAAATCCGAGGCGGATTTTTTTGATGTTCTCACCTTGGTGAAGAGGAACCCGGATGGCTCCTTTATGGACGAAGAATGTGCGACTCTCTATAATGTAGTCAACTCTAGAGTTCAAGAAGTAACTCAGAATTCAGATCTAGAGAGCTTGGCATCGGGAGGCCTATATGTATCGTCGAGGAACAAGATTTTCTTGCAGGTATTTATTAATTTTATATTTTTCATATTTTTTTGTATTTTTGTCATATTTTTCTAATGTAACTTTAAAATTTTGAGGCTGCTCCTCGGAGTAGAGGAAAGATAAGTGGGATCGGTTCCCTTCAGTCGCAGGTCAACACCTCGAGTGCCTTCCGCGGATCGTCGTCGTCGCAATCCCATTGATCCGAAGACGTAGCAGTATTAAAGGAGCAATTGTCTACGGCAGTTGAGAAGATTACGCGTTATGACAGAATGTGAAATTATCTAATGCGTAACGATCTCAACTTTACGGTGGAGATGGATGAGGATATCAAAACCACCGACCCGACCTTCGACCCAACCACCTGACCTCCAACCCGACCACCAACCCAACCACCGACCCGACCACCGACCCGACCTCCAAAGATCATGATGCTGAAATGTAGTTTCGGATTATGTTTTTATCGTTTTTTTTATCGGATATTTATTTTTATCGTTTTTTATTAGATATTTATTTTTGTTGTTTTGAATTATTTTTAATATTTATAATTAATTTTAATTTTTTTTAATATTTAATTTAAATATTAATTGTATTAATTAAAATATATATTTATATAAATAAAAAAAATTAATTACCCTTGCAAAACCCTCGCAATGGCACCCTCGCAATACCTTCGCAAAAGGACCCTCGCAATACCTTCGCTAACAGTACACTCGCAATACCTTCGCAATCCCTACCATCGCAATACACTCGTAATAATAGACACTCGCAATACCTTCGCTATATGTTCCATCACAATTCTTACGCAATACAGACAATCGCAATACCCTCGTAATGAACACCATCGCAATACCCTCGTATGTCTCTTCATCGCAACACATTCGTAAAGTTTTCTTTCGCAAAACCATCGCAAGCCCGACAAACGCAATACATTCGCAAGGTTACGAGGCGTGCTTTTCCTTCGCAATATTGCGAAGGTAACTTCGCCATCGCAAGCTTGTGACGATATATTACAGTCGCAATGTTGAGGTAATGCAACGGTATTTCCTTTGCGACGCTCATATTGCGATGGTTTTCGTTCCTTCGTATTGCCGTCACGTATAGGTGTTTGCTACGGTATTACGGGTGTTTTTTACCTTCGCAAATCCGGGTGTTTTCTTGTAGTGTTCTAATTTTTGTCAACTTCGTTGTTTATAAAATGAGTTTCAGTTTTAAGAATTTATGAAGGTTATAAAAAAGGGAAAACGAATAGTTTACTTGAAAATTGAATGATGAGAAATGTGATAGAAATGTTTTTTTAACTCCTAATAAAAACGTTCACAATAAATTTTTCACTAAAGGATAAATCTTCAGAATCGGCAATGGCGATTCTAGAGATTTCAAAGTATTTTTGCTTTTTCCAACGAAGATTGATATCTTTTTTTTGGACGACCCATAGGCATTTTAACTAGTGGGTAAAACATTGTTGATCCACAAGACATGTAGTTGTTTGCAACTTTATGTTGCGTGGGTTGATTGATACAACATATGATTAATACAAATATCATTTGGTGTAATATGGGTGAACTAGACTCGCAACCAATATATGTTTATGAGTTGTTATTGCAATTGTATGCACACATGATATATTTTCAATATCGTGTTTGACAGATATATGATATATGTGTGGTAGAGATATGAAAAAATTATCGCAAACGTACGGTATATATACAACAGACTACGACATATATATGACACATGTTTAATAAAACTTTAGCAGACTAATGACACATATGACAAACTTATGACAAACATATAACCAACATATATATGACAATCATATGGTAAACATATGACAAACTTATAACACACATGACAAAATTGTGTCACTGTTATGGAAATGTATGACAAACTTGTGACAAACATGTGGCGAACATATGACAAAAATATAGCAAACATTTGACAAGCGTATGTCAAACATATGGCAGCATTCAATAGACTTGTGGTATAACTATGATAGATTTAACGAAAAAATCGCAAAATCTTACAATTTTAGGATTTAGGGACGAATATTTTTAGGATTCATCAATTTGTATCTTATAGACGAAACAATAATGAAACAAAATAAAAATTAGAGTTTATAAGTTGTATCTACTTTACTTTGTTTGTTCTTCTTGTATATTCTAGATATTTTGAATTAGAAATTTCAGAAGTGGAAGAAAAATTATGATAAAGATTTTGAACTAATCAATGAGAGAAAACATGTTGGAAAAAGACAAGTATAAATTAACATATTGGTAAGTTTATTAAAAAAAAGAACAAAAAAACACAAAATAATGACATATTTGATTTTATTAAAAATTTAATTGTTTTTTAAAGAAAATATGCTAGTTTTAAGACCTTTTAATTTTAAGGGTTATTTTATGTAATACATTAGAAAGTTAGGTTATATAAAGGAATCTCCCAAAATTTAATATATAGATGTAAATAGGGATGTCAATTCAGGCTAAAGCTCGCAGGTTAGCCCGCCCGATCCTAAAAAAAAGCATTGATATGTGAGCCCAAACAACTTGTGAGATTGGATCAAACTCAAATATTCACGGGTTGTACGAGTTTCAGCCCGGGACAGGCTAGCCCACAAGCTACAATATTTTATGAAAGCATATTAAAATATTGATTTATATAGGATTAGATATGTTTAGTAAATTATAATATTAATCTAGTTTTATGTGTAAATGATCAAAATTATCAATATTTAAAATCGTTAATTTTTACAACTTTTTATTTCAGTAACTAGATTTAAATATTTTGAATTTGTTTTGTTTATTTTGATTTATATTCTTTTTATATATAAGTTTAGAAGATCCGAAAAAGTTCAACAAACCTTGAAATTCTATCTGGACCGGATTCAGATTTTAAAATATACGCATGAAAAAACGGGCCAGTTCGGATTAAAGTTCAAATATGTGCAAGTTTTACTGTTTTTTAGTCGGGCTAACCCAATGGATATCCCTATTTGTAAATATGTGTAATTACTAATAAGGTAGTTTTGTGATTTGTCATCTTCTCTGTTTTAAAAAGTTAAATATGGACCGCTAATTAAGCTTTCCTTCTGGTTTGTTGCCGCGTTGCACGTCTCCTCTTCTTCTCCCTCTCTTATCTCACTTTCCAAAAACCTAACCCTAATTCGTTTTTTTCCCCTTCCTCCCTCTTTTCTAAGATTACAATTTCTTTCGATTTTCCAATTCGAATCTCCACCATTTCCTGCACATCTTAGATCCCTACTCTCGCTTCTTCTCCAACTTAGGGTTTTCACCCCGTTTAGTTCTGACGACAGTGTTCGTGTATATAATTTTGATTTTCATTTACATATGTGAATCAGGTTACTGAATCTATCGTTCAGGCGTTGTTCTTTTCTCTATTCGATTCCGGATTTTGGAAATAGATGAATTCCCAATTCACCTGACAGTTTCTTATCCCAATCGGATTCGAACGTATTTGCAAGATTGCAATCGCGATATCAGTGGATCCGTAAAGTAGAGTTTGAACTGTTCAAGCATTCACCAATTTCAAACTCAAGTTTCAGTTAGAACCTCGTTGTTTTCTTGAATGCCACAGTGTAAAATTGAGCAATTCTGTGATGGTAGAAGGAGCAATTTGTTTGAAGACGGCGATGGAAGGAGACATGACAGAAGAGAATTCTTCAATTAATGAATTGAAGAGAGACCGTCTGTCTATTGGAGAAGATAGTATAGAAGGAGAGCTCTATTCCAATAAGAAACAAGCGAAAGAGGCTTCAAACGACGACATTAGATCGGAAATATCAAACCCTATCACGTCTCCAGTGGAAAACACCTCCAGTTTTCGCGATATTACTAGCCAACCGGCCAAAATGAGTTCAGTTGATCGCGTTGCGTCCGCCGAGTCAAGCGCTACTTGTTCTGGCAGTGATGATGGTTCGAAGGAGACTCTAAGCGATGAAAAACGCAGTGGAAACGGCTCATCGGTAGCAGATAGCTCTCCAACAAAGCAATCGAGTGATGAGTTAACGTCTCGATTTGTATTAGAGATTCCAAAGCACCTTAGCACGACAGGTATTACGAAGATCACGTTTAAGCTCAGTAAACGAAAGGAGGATTTCCGCAATTTTCCCATGGTAAAGGATCATGCATTGAAGAATGCTCCTTCGGATATAGCCACAGATTTGGGTGTGAAGATGTCGAAGAAGATAATTTCTAGCAACTTCCCATCTAATGTGAAGAAGCTGTTGTCGACGGGCATTCTCCAAGGTGCTCCGGTGAAGTATATGTCAACCCCACCCGTGGTAAGTGCTATTTCGATTTTCTCATTTGTTACGATAATTTCTTGATGGCATCTATTATGATATTACTTTAAATGTTCATCAGAGAGAGCTTCAAGGGATAATTCGCTCGGGTGGATATTTGTGTGGCTGTATTACGTGCAATTTCTCCAAAGTAAGTTTGCTCTTAGGATTTGTTCATAGTTTGATTGTGTGGCTGTACTACGTGAAATTTCTCAATCTTTAGCTCTGCTGTTTTTTGTTTTGTGAGAAGGTTCTAAGTGCCTATGAGTTCGAGCAGCATGCTGGTGGAAAAACCAGACACCCTAATAATCATATATTTTTGGAGAACGGGAGAACAGTTTATAACATAATTCAAGAGCTGAAGAATGTTCCTCTTGGTCGTATTGAGGAGGTGGTAAGGAAAGTGGCAGGTTCTGCTCTGAGCGAAGATGGCTTTCAGGATTGGAAAGGTAAGCAGCATGGTGGATTTATTTTGCATTGTTTTCTCAGAAAATTCGACCATTTAAAAATGCTTTTCACGAATTTCCTTATGCAATCGTTTGATTTCCGAAGAGGTTAGAGTTTTGTTGTTGCTGATCCGCTGTTCTGTTCTTCAGCAAGTTTCCAGCAGGGTAATAACATGACTGAAGATGACAGGAACTTCTCCATTGAGCCTTCGATTCAATCCCTTGTCAGGTAAACCCTTCTGAATTGTGTCATTAGTTGACTTTCGTACAGTGATACTTGGGTCCTTTTCCATTTGGCTATTCAGTTTTATAAGAAGTTTGACATGGTTTAAGTTATCGTAATGAAAATTGCAGTGATCATGGTTCTGGTCGTTCTCTTGATGATAGCCAACACACTACTCCTTGTTTTCCAAAGAACAATTCTCCTAGTGACAAAATCTATACAAAAGACACACTGAACGAACAGAAACCAGTAGCAAAGAAGTAAGTCCATCAAGTTTTTTGCTTGTACTGCCTGTGGACAATTTTTGTAAGGATCGTAGGAAATTTACTTTGTCGCTGTTGCTGTAGGCTTACCTCTCATATTTCTGGTACGGGTTGTCATAAGAAAGTTTCTGAAGGTGGCAATAGGAAGAGGTTTGTGTTGATTTCTTGGACATCATTATGTTGGTATACTAGGTAGGTCACGCTCATTTTAAATGCGATCCTAAGCTGATAATTTCTTTTTTTATCTTATGTTCAAAGGGACAATGATTTACACCGGTTGCTGTTTTTGCCAAATGGGCTACCGGATGGAACTGAATTGGCTTACTATGTGAAATCACAGGTTTGTATCGCCGCAGGCCTAAATTAATTATTTTGTTTCTTCTTAGTCCAAATAGAAGCTTGGTTGGTTTTTCTAACTCTTGCTTTTCTTTCAGAGACTACTACAGGGTTACAAGCAAGGAAATGGCATCGTTTGTAGCTGCTGCAACAGAGAGGTAATGCTGGGTGCAGTGACTATGTAAATTACCCCTTATTCATTCTCTTCATGAAGTATTATGTAATTTTAAATATTAAAACATATTTTCTTAACAACAGATTAGTCCTTCACAATTTGAGGCGCATGCTGGAATGGCTGCTAGACGACAACCGTAAGTTATCGAGTCATGATGATTTTCTGCAGTAAACGTCTTTTTAGACGTATATGAAGTTTCTGTTTCTGTTGCAGTTATCGTCACATCTACATATCTTCGGGATTGTCATTGCATGATATAGCCATGTCATTGGCAAATGGACATGTCATTACAACTGGTGACAGTGATGACATGTGTTCTATTTGTGGGGATGGTGGAGATTTGCTACTTTGTGCTGGATGTCCTCAAGCATTTCATACAGGTGAGTTTGCTAAGAGGATAATGCACTTGTTCTCGCATCATGAGAAAGGACTTCCTATATCCTTTTTCATTCAAGTATTAGAATAAATCTTAATGAACTGATTTTACGATCAGCATTGCTTTGATACCAACTGTTGTTATCCGGCTCTAATACTTCATGTTCCTTTTTATACGCAGCTTGTTTGAAGTTTCAATCTATGCCTGAAGGTACTTGGTACTGTTCAAGCTGCAATGATGGGCCTATCTCTAGTAAAACAGCCACTTCTACTGATCCTAATTCGAAACCCATAGTTATAAGATTGACAAGAGTTGTTAAAGCCCCAGAGAGCGAAATTGGCGGTTGTGTTTTCTGCAGGTTGGTTGTATGCCTACATTTAGTTTCAGTGTATAAATTATTCGTTACCTTGCTTATTTTATTTTTTCATTCTTGTCTCATCTAGGTCCCATGATTTTAGTGTTGGTAAATTTGATGATAGGACTGTTATTCTCTGTGACCAGGTATTCTTTTTGTTCCTGGTCTCTTCTATTATCAAGATTTTCCTTAACCACTGCTATCTTGTATAATAGTCATTTTCCTCTTTGTCTTGAAGTGTGAGAAAGAGTACCATGTCGGCTGCCTCAGAGAGAATGAGCTTTGTGATTTGAAAGTAAGTCCTGTAGATTGGCTACACGTGGTCTATGTTCACAAGGTCATTGAACCTTTTATGAACCTTTTTCTTGAATGCTGTAGGGAATTCCCCAAGATAAATGGTTTTGCTGTAGTGACTGCAGCAGGATTCACTCGGCTCTTCAAAGTTCTGTTTCCTGTGGGCCACAAACTATTCCCACGCTTTTGTTAGACACCATAGACAGAAAGTACAGAGAAAAAGGAGTATGTGTGGACAATATGGGTATTGTGCAATGGAGAATGCTTAGTGGAAAAAGCCGATATCCAGAGCATCTACCCTTGCTTTCCCAAGCGGCTGCCATTTTTAGGGTATGCCTGGACTTTTACATGTGCTCCAGTTTTTTTTAGTTCTATTTTCGTGCCAGAGAAATGCTTTGAGGCTATATGTCAAAAATAACCTGTCTTGTACCTTTTACTTTCTGAACCCTTGTACGTCAAACATGCTGAATCATTCTTGCCTTTATACTTTCCAGGAGTGTTTTGATCCCATTGTGGCAACGTCTGGTCGTGATCTTATTCCTGTCATGGTCTATGGGTAAGCTGTACTCTGATAAACTCAGGTTTCATTTCCATGTTTGTTCATTTTTCGATAGTAGTTGATCATCCTAGTAACTCTTCGAACATCTCTCCAGGCGAAACATATCGGGCCAGGAGTTTGGAGGCATGTACTGCTTGGTTCTGACCGTGAAGTATGTTTGGTGTTCTTTATGCGTTTATCTCTTTTCTTTTGACTTTCTTTAACTAGTCAATCTACTCTGTTGCCGTTCTTTATGCATTGTCTCTTTTCTATTGCTTATTTTGCTCATGATTTTTCTATCATCTATGTATTAGTTCCATTGTTGTTTCTGCTGCACTGCTAAGGATATTTGGTCGGAAAGTTGCTGAACTCCCTATCGTAGCTACAAGCCGAGAGTATCAAGGAAGGGTAAGCTTGTCTTACTTCCTTACTGTGTAGGCTTTTGCTTGTTTTATGCCTCTTCTTAACGAATTTGCGTATGGTTCTCCAGGGATATTTCCAAGGGTTGTTTGGTTGCGTTGAGAATCTTCTTACTTCTCTGGATGTTGAAAACCTGCTTCTCCCAGCAGCTGAAGAGGCTGAGTCTATCTGGACAAAGAAATTTGGCTTTACAAAGATGTCCGAACAACAAGTACGTAAAGTTTGGCCCAACACAATTTTCATTAGTTACTTGTACTTATCTCTGATACAATATTAATGGCTTAAGTCATTGTCTTAATCAGGGAATATGGTATTTTAAACCCTGAACTATATCCATTTGGTGAAAAACCCCTTAACTATAAAAATAGTTTTTCAAGCCCTAAAGAGTTTGATAATTAGGTTTTTTAAACCCTTACCTTTAATAACCAAGTTTTTTAAACCGGGATTTAAACTTGAAACTATAGTATAACTAATCCAAATTTGGATAATTTTTTTGGTTAAATTTTGATATTATGGTTGACTTTTATGTTCAAAGTTTAACTTTGAGTAAAAAATCCTGTAGGGTTTAAAAACCTTGCTATCAAAATTCAAGTTTTTAAAAACCATTTTGATAGTTGAGAGTTTTTTTTTTCCACTAGAAGGTGGTGAAAGTTCAGGGTGTGAAATACCATATTCCCTCTTAAGCATTGATGTGAGGTCCAAAGATTTAGGCAATAAAATATTAGTTAGCACCGTGTTTAAAACCTTAATTATGAACCCAAAAAACAGTTGATTATCAGTTTGTTTTCAAAGTGATAAAAGTTGAATTTGAATGGTGTGTTTGCAGTTGCAGAAATACCAAAGAGAAGTTCAACTTACAATCTTCAAAGGAACATCAATGCTGGAGAAGAAAGTGCCAAGTTTACCAGAATCTACTTCACTGATCTGATATCATCATCATTTTTCAAACAAGATTCTAAAAGCTTCTTATGGATTTTGGTATCTTTCCTTTTTCCTTAAACCCACAAGTTGTTTTTTTAGCAGATGGGTCTCGGTTCTTATGTACCTCTCTCTGCTATTTTTTGTACAAACTCTTAACAAAGAATATTAGATTTTAGGGTTGACACAAGAAAATTTTGAACCTAGTCATATATGCTTGTAAAGGAAAGTACAAAAACAGAAGCAAATGGTATAAAAAAGCATATACTTATGCTTATGCTAATGCATTTCCTTTTCTCTGTGTAAGTTACAGGTTCCTTTTTGCAGATACTGAAAGTTTTTTTTTTCCCCTATTGCTAATGCATCAATTGACAAAATTGGTTTCCCTTTTTGCAGATGCTAATGCATCAATTGAAAAATTCAAGATCTATTTTACTATTTTCCCCTATAGTGTGTAACAAATGTGTATATTGCTATATATGCGAAACCAGTTTATACATGGGTAGCTGTCTGTGGATCGCCATGTAAGAGATGAGAGAAGCTGCACAGTGACCAGGCCTGGTCCAGTCTCTAGGGCAGCAACAAAAAATGAACTTTTTTTTTAATCTTGGACCTGAAGTCTAGTCTTACCTATCTTGGGTCCAAGACGGGTCCTAATAGTGATAGTATTTAAAGTATACCCAAATCAATTCGGCGGGATTTCTAATAGCCCTAAGTCTTTAGACTCAGACAAGTTTTCACACACCAACAATTAGCGATGTCAATGGGGCTAGTCCGGCCGGAAGCCCATGAAATTCATACATATTTGAGTCCGAGTCTGGTTCCGTCTGTTTTTTTTGGTTTTATATTTCAAAGTCTGAGTCTGGGCCGGACAGGATTTCAGCGTTCTTCGATCTTTTTCGGGGTTTTTAAACTTAAAAATTAAAACAATATAAATTCAAGTAAATCGATATAAACAAAATAAAATCAAAATATTTAAATCTAGTTAGTGAGGTAAATAGTTATAAGAATCCAACAATTTCTAAATATTCATTGTTTTGATGATTTAAGCATAAAAGTAGATTAAGATTATAATTTACTAAACATGTATAAATTGTTTTAAAAATTTATAGTCAATAGTTTTAAAATTATTAAGTAGATGTGAATAATAATGTTACATCTACTAATGAAAATTCCTATATAAATCAATATTTTAATATGTTTTAATAGAAAACGGTAGCTCGGGGCTAGTCCGACCTGACTCGCCTCAAAGCCCGTGAATATTTAAGCTAGGTCCAGTTCGGCCGATTTTTTTTTCGGGCTCATATATCAAAATTCGATCCCACGTATTTTTAAGATCGGGTCGGTCTACCATGAATTGACATTCCTACCAACAATTAATCTATAGACGAGATTGGAACAAATTAAAGATGTAGATCGGCAACGTGCATTGGGCATCCTGCGATTCAAGAAGAAGCAGCAACAAATTACAATACGCATTTGAGTAAAAAACATTAAATTATTTTTTCTCTTTAACCAACGATAACCTTCAAACCATTATAATATATGTATTTTTGTCTTAACCCTCCTTTTAACAATGTAATCATATCATCGTACCCTTTTAAAATGTGTAAGATAAGAATGAGTTAAAAATGAGGTATGCTTTCACAAGCGACAGCGGCGGTGGAGGTGGCGGCGACGAAATTCCGGCGAAAATGATTCCAAAACATGGTGACTAACTCTTCCTCGATTTCGTGTATATCTTTAAATTCATCGGAACTTGATAGAATTAGTTGTCCAACTAATTAGATCGGTCAAAATTTTAATATTAATCGGAAGATTGGGTTTCATGGTCTGCCTAATTATAATTTCAGTCCTAAAAGAGTAAAAGGGAAGTTCGCACGTGCCAAAACACACACGTGCAAACACATAAAAACGATGTTTATTTGGTAACAAAGGGCAAACGAAAATTCGCATCAATCTCTCTCGGCACGAGTCTGAATCTGGATTAGGTCGGATTGGTCGGTGATCGGAGCTCTGGTAACATGGCGGCTGCGAGGCGATTACGCCCTCGCCAACCTCAGCCGGAGAAGACAATTTCTAACAATTTCCCGTCTAATGTGAAGAAGCTACTATCGACGGGGATTCTCCACGGTGCTCGGGTGAAGTTTGTGTCAACCCCACCTGTGGTAAGTGCTATTTTGATATTCCCAATTTTTCCGATGATTTCTCGGTGGCATCAATTGATATTACTTTTAATGGCACCATTAGAGAGAGCTTCAAGGGATAATTCGCTCGGGTGGGTATTTGTGTGGCTGTACTACGTGCAATTTCTCCAAAGTAAGTTTGCTCTTAGGTTTTGTTCGTAATTTGATTGTGTGGCTGTACTACGTGAAATTTCTCAATCTTTAGCTCTGCTGTATTTTGTTTTGCGAGAAGGTTATAAGTGCCAATGAGTTCGAGCAGCATGCTGGTGGAAAAACCAGACACCCTAATAATCATATATTTTTGGAGAACGGAAGAACAGTCCATAACATAATTCAAGAGCTGAAGAATGTTCCACTTGGTCGTATTGATGAAGTGGTAAGGAAAGTGGCAGGTTCTGCTTTGAGTGAAGAGGGCTTTCAGGATTGGAAAGGTAATGGTTGGGTGGCTTACCAGTATTGTGGATTTATTTTGCATTGTTTTCTCAGAAAATTCGACCATTTAAAACTGCTTTTAACGAATTTCCGTGTTCAATCGTTTGCTTTCCGAAGAGTTTTTTGTTGTTGCTGATCTGCTGTTCTGTTCTTCAGCAAGTTTCCAGCAGGGTACTAAGATGACTGAAGATCTCAGGAACCTCTCCAAGGAGCCTTCGGTTCAATCCCTGGTCAGGTGATGTTTCCTCTGAATTGTGTCACTACTTAACCTTTTTACAGTGTCCTTTTTTATTTGGCTATTCAGTTTTATAAGAAGCTTGACATTGCTTAAGTTATTGTAATAAAAAATGCAGTGATCATGGTTCTGGTCGTTCTCTTGATGAAAGCCACCTCGATACTCCGTGTTTTACAAAGAACGATTCTCCTAGTGAAAAAATCTATACAAAAGACACACTCAACGAACAGAAACCGGCACCAAAGAAGTAAGTGCATCAAATTTTTTGCTTGTACTCCCTATGGACAAATTTTAAAGGATCGTCGGAAATTTACTTGGTCGCTATTGCTGTAGGCTTACCTCTCATATTTCTGGTACGGGTTGTCAAAAGAAAGTTTCTGTAGGCAAAAATAGGAAGAGGTTTGTGTTGATTTCTTGGACCTCATTATGTTGGTTCACGTTCATTTTAAATGCAATCCTACGCTGATGAAAAAAAATCAATCTTGTGTTCAAAGGGATAATGATTTACACCGGTTGCTGTTTTTGCCAAATGGGCTACCGGATGGGACTGAATTGGCTTACAATGTGAAATCACAGGTTAGTATAGCATGCCTAAATTAATTATTCTGTTTCTTCTTAGTCCAAATATAAGCTTGTTTGCTTTTGCTAACTCTGCTTTTTTTTTACAGAGACTACTACAGGGATACAAGCAAGGAAGTGGGATCGTTTGTAGCTGTTGCAACAGAGAGGTAATGCTGGGTGCAGTGACTATGTAAATTAACCCCTTAGATTCATTCTCTTCGTGAAGTATATATAATGTTGAATATTAAAACATATTTTGTTAACAATAGATTAGTCCTTCACAATTCGAGGCGCATGCTGGAATGGCTTCTAGACGACAGCCGTAAGTTATCTAGTCATGATGATTTTCTGCACTAAACATTTTTTTAGACGTATCTGAAGTTTCTGTTTCTGTTGCAGTTACCGCCACATCTACATATCTTCCGGATTGTCATTGCATGATATAGCCATGTCATTGGCAAGTGGACATGTCATTTCATCTGGTGACAGTGATGACATGTGTTCTATTTGTGGCGATGGTGGAGATTTGCTACTCTGTGCTGGATGTCCTCAAGCATTTCATACAGGTGAGTTCGCTAAGACCATAATGCACTTGTTCTCGCTTTCTACTATAGTGAATTTACACCTTTCAATATGAATGTTGAAGCTGAGAAAGGAATTCCATAACCTTTTTCATTGAGCTGATTTTTACGATCAGCGTTGCTTTAATACCAACTCTAGGGTTGTTCCCCGGCTCTAATACTTCATGGCCGTTTTCATATGCAGCTTGTTTGAAGTTTCAATCTATGCCTGAAGGTACTTGGTACTGTTCAAACTGCAATGAAGGACCTATCTCTACTAAAACGGCCACTTCTATTGATCCTAATTCGAAACCCATAGTTATAAGATTGACAAGAGTTGTTAAAGCCCCAGAAAGCGAAATTGGTGGTTGCGTTTTCTGCAGGTTGGTTGTATACCTACATTTAGTTTCAGTGTACAATTTATTTGTTACCTTGCTTATTTTTTTCTGTTTTGATTCTTGTCTCATCTAGGTCCCATGATTTTAGTGTTGGTAAATTTGATGATAGGACGGTTATTTTCTGTGACCAGGTATTCTTTTTGTTCCTGGTCTCTTTTATTATCTGGATTTTCCTTAATACTTCTTGTCTAATAGTCATTTTCCTTTTTGTCTTGAAGTGTGAGAAAGAGTACCATGTCGGCTGCCTCAGAGAGAATGAGCTTTGTGATTTGAAAGTAAGTCCTGTAGATTGGCTACACGTGGTCTATGTTCACAAGGTCATTGAACCTTTTATGAACCTTTTTCTTGAATGCTGTAGGGAATTCCCCAAGATAAATGGTTTTGCTGTAGTGACTGCAGCAGGATTCACTCGGCTCTTCAAAGTTCTGTTTCTTGTGGGCCACAAAGTATTCCCACGCTTTTGTTAGACACCATAGACAGAAAGTACAGAGAAAAAGGAGTATGTATGGACAATATGGGTATTGTGCAATGGAGAATGCTTAGTGGAAAAAGTCGATATCCAGAGCATCTACCCTTGCTTTCACAAGCGGCTGCCATTTTTAAGGTATGCCTGGACTCTTATATGTGCTCCAGTTTTTCTTCTATTTTCGTGCTAGAGATATGCTTTGAGGCTATATGTCAAAAATAACCTGTCTTGTACCGTTACTTTCTGCACACTTGTACAGCAAACATGCTGAGTCATTCTTTCCTTTATACTTTCCAGGAGTGTTTTGATCCCATTGTTGCAACGTCCTGTGGTGATCTTATTCCTGCCATGGTCTATGGGTAAGTTTACTGTGTTAAACTCAGATTTCGCTTCCCTGTTCATTCCTTTTCTGATAGTAGTTGTTCATTTCTCCAGACGGAACATATCAGGCCAGGAGTTTGATGGAATGTACTGCTTGGTCCTGACGGTGAAGTATGTTTGGTGATCTTTATGCATTATCTCTTTTCCTTCGACTTTCTTGTACTTATCAATCTACTCTGTTGGTATACTTATTGTGTAGCTCCATTGTTGTTTCTGCTGCACTGCTAAGGATATTTGGTCGGAAAGTTGCTGAACTTCCTATCGTAGCTACAAGCCGAGAGTATCAGGGACGGGTAAGCTTTACTGTGTAGGATTTTGCTTGGTTTATGCCTTTTTTTTACCTAAGAGACCCAATTTGCGTATGATTCTCCAGGGATATTTCCAAGGGTTGTTTACTTGCGTTGAGAATCTTCTTACTTCTCTGGATGTTGAAAACCTGCTTCTCCCAGCAGCTGAAGAAGCTGAGTCTATCTGGACAAAGAAATTCGGGTTTACAAAGATGTCTGAACAACAAGTACGTACAGTTTGGCCTTAGCACAATTTTCATTAGTTACTAATACTTATCTCTTATACAATATTTATGTCTTAAGTCATTCTTAATCAGGGTATATGGTATTTGAAAGCCTGAACTATCTCCATTTGTTGGAAAAAATTCTCAGCTATAAAAATCGTTTTTTAAACCCTAAAGTTTGATAATTAGGTTTTTTAATCCCTAAACTTTAATAACCGAGTCTTTTAAACCAAAATCTCAATTTTAAACTTGAAATTATAGTATAACTGATTCAGATTTGGATTATATCTTTTTGTTAAACTTTGAAATCATGGTTTAATTTTATGTTCAAAGTTCAATTATGATTTAAAAATCAGGTAGGGTTTAAAAAACCCGGTTATCAAGTCGGGTTTAAAAATCTATTTGATAGTTGAGAGATCTTTTTACCAAAGGGTGATAATTCAGGGTTTGAAATACCATATTCCCTCTTAATCATCATATTTCTAGACTTCTAGCATCGGGTGAGGTCCAGAGATTTATGCTTTAGTTAAAACCGTGTTTAATGTGAAGCCAAAATACAGTTGCTTAGCACTTTGTTTTCAAAGTGATAAAAAAAGTTGAATTTGAATGGTGTTTGCAGTTGCAGAAGTACCAAAGAGAACTTCACCTTACAATCTTCACAGGAACATCGATGCTGGAGAGGAAAGTGCCAAGTTCATCAGAATCTACTTCACTCATCTGATATCATCATTTTTCATACAAAGATTCTAGAAGCTTCTTATGGATTTTGGTATTCTCATCTTTCCTTTTTCCTTCAACCCACAACACGTTTTTTAAAGCAGATGGGTGTCAGTTCCTCTGCTATTTTTTTGTACAAACTCTTAACAGAGAACATTAGATTTTAGGGTTTTGTTTTTTTGGTAAAAGAGGAGATTTTAGGGTTGACACAGGAAAGTTTTGGACCAAGTCATTTATGTTTGTAAAGGAAAGTACAAAAACAGAAGCTAATGGTATAAAAAAAAGCATATACATATGCTTATGCTAGTGCATTTTGCTGTGTAAATTACAGGTTCCTTTTTGCAGATACTGAAAGCTTATTTCATAATTAGTACTTGTTGGTATAATCTATAACAAATCTGTAAACAGTTGCTATCAATGTTCTAAAAAAAATGCTTAGCCCCGATTAATCCCACATCTGTTTGGGTTCCCATTTTTTTTTTTGAAACATGCGAATTATTTGTAAAATGGAAGGTTTAAAAAATGTTTAGTTAAAAACAGAGTTTTTGCCCGGAGCAAAATAGTCTAATGGTTTCCACTGTAATTGCTATCCTCTAGTGAAACTGGCTTGTGGTCTACATGAGTTAATGGACCGGCTTGTGGTCCATACGGTTAAAAAAAACAGATTTTTAAAGTTAAAAGTTTGTTTGCGAAATGATCAAAATTCAGATGTTTTTATACTTTAATCCTTTTTAAAATTTATCTAACGTCTAGTGATTTTTGGAAACTTATGTGGATATATATTTTTCTCCAGATCACAGTGTAAGATGAGGGAAGTTGCACAATGATAGTATTTAAAGTACCAAAATCAATTCCGTGGGATTTCTAATACCCATAAGTTCTTCGATTCAGAGACAAAGTTTTCACACACCAACGATTTATTTATAGACGAGATTGGGACAAACTAAAGATGAAAATGGGCAACGTGCAACGGTCATCCTGCGATTCAAGAAGATGCAGCTACAATAGGCAGTTGAGTCACCCAACTGAACTTATCACGGTTGTGTTTGCGAGAAGATTGCTTCTTGTCTTTGCTGCTGCTTCCTTTTTGTCCTTTTTTCCCATTTTTCTTTGAGGTGTCTTTGATCTTGGGCTTCTGTTGCTGTTTCTTGCCTCTCGTGTGAGATACTATAGTTGGTGGAGGGTCGTACACATCTTCTGCCCATGATACGGTTAGCTTCTTTGATGTTAAACCATGTTTCTCACGACTTCCTTTTATGGCTGGGATTAGAGTCTCTTGAGTCTGGTGTTGGATTACAAGAAACAAGTGAGAAGTAGCCAACAGATTTGGAAGAGTAAATGATAATAAACAGGGAAAATGTATGTACTACGGTTTCCCAACATATAAACATTGCTTTCACTAACATTTACTTCAGAGACATAGCAAAGTTTGATTAGAACTCTTTCTCATATATGAAATAATGGGTTTTCAGGATTATGAAGAAGGATATAGTGGACTCTTCGATCATATGTTTTATACTTTCTTCTTATGGGTTCCTATCTTTTGCATTTTAAGCAACTATTATTTGGGAAACCAATGATAACAATTCAGAAGCCTACAGCTTTGGATTTTCTAAGTTCAAAGAAATGGCATACAGCAATTTGTACGTCAGCAATAAACCACCATAAGAGCATAGAGCAACAGGTTATAACTTATACTGAAACATGCATATGTCAAGAGCCTCACGACGCCGTTAGTCTAACACACCATAAGCCAAACATGATAAGAAACAAAGCTAATAGAAGAAAACCAATGACAGTAAAACATGGAAGGATCACTTACACTCTCGGAGAACATGTCCTGCAATGTGGTTGCAAGGTTCTGGTCTTCTCCTTCATCTTTCAACGACTTAAGAGGCACAGACTCTGGGATGGGATGGCTACTTGGATTGTGTTTGGAGTCTTCATTCGCATCTTGGTCTATATAACCAGTATCATCCCCATCAGGCTCTTGAGCATCTTCAGATCCAGTATGAGAGATAGGCTTCGAGCTATCAGAACATCTAGTGGAGATTTCAAGGTGGGGCTCTGCATCTTTGAAATCCAGCCTACCGCAGACAGAGCTCATATCCAGTTGCAGCAGAAGTAACTGCTATGAACAAATCCAAAGTAGCATTAGTAAATGATCACTAGACCATCAAATAAACAGAAACAGAAGCATATTGATTAAAGACAAGCACACATTCTTCTTCTTTCAGGTTTTACCCTAATCTAGATGACTAAAAGAGTCAGTAATCAGATGTGCAGAGTCATAATAACGAAATTTTCATATACATAAATACCTCGTGAGTAGCAAATCGATCACTCCAAAAGCCAAAATACCGAAGGTCGATCACTAATTCAGAAACAGATCACAAGCTTGTTCTTCAATTAGCTTAAATCGAGCTAGCGAAATCGAGAGAACCAGACGACGATAAAGAGAAAAAGGTAACAGATCCAGAAATGGAAGGTAAAAAAAGGAAAAAATAGAAGAAGACGAAGAGTTAAGTTTAACTAAGATTACCACGCCAATCACTCTTTTCAAGAGGTTTCAAACGATTAGAAGAGAACCCAGAATGATAAAAAGTCAACGAAGGAAGCAAAGAAAGGAGGAGGAGTAGGTCAGAGGGCACCCGCATTATATCTGTGCTCTCCGAAACCCAAGAACCGAAGAGCTAGGAGAAAACCCTAATTTGAATCGGACGAATTCGCAGAGATATCTGATGCAAGGGGAGGAATCAGTGGAAAGATGCTTGAGAGAATGAGTAACAGAGAAGAAATGGTAATAACACTAAAATCGGATCATAGAAAAGTAGAATCACCCTAACCACATCCAAAGCGAAACTACGCGTGACCAGGAACGCAAACAAGCTACTTTGAGACGATAGAGAGAGAGAGAGACAACACGAAGATCGTCATCGACGGGGATAGCTAATAGACGTGGCGACCTTTCTTTTGTCGAATGGAAACTCTACACGTGTCCCAGTCTTTAATGGGCCCACATATGTGTATTTCTCGACAATAAATATCAGCAATGATGGGCCCTTCCGTAGCCCACTAGTATTTCATTTAGCTGTAGTTCTAGTGTTTGAGTTTTGATGTTCGAGTTTAATTGTTTTTGAACCAATAGTAATCAAAATTTCTTGAGAAAAAAAATGTTATTGGTAAGTCATTGTATTTTTTATAAATGAACCATAAAAAATATATTTTATAGTTATAGAAATATTTATTATATATATACATCCCTCTCCGTTTTTAGATTAATTCAATAGTTATTGTCTATTTAAAAGTTGGCCGTTCGTTTGTAGTTAATCCAAGTTATATTTATATATATTGAAGCTAGACTAAGTTTACAATTAGAAAAATGGAATCAAATTAAGAATACGTAAGACCATCTCCAATGGTTTTCCTCATTTTTCCCCTCAAAATGAGGGAACTTCAAAATGAGGGAAGGTTTTGCTCCAATGGTTTCCCTCATTTTTTTACATTTAATTTTCTTAAACACTCTTTAACTTTCTAAATTTTATAGATTATACCTATTCATTTTGTTTTGTAAATTAATTTAATCAAAATTAAATTTTGATTTGATTCAACCATACATTGCATGATAAAATTATATAAAACTAGATAACATTTGAAAATGACTATGTCATTGTATTTTCTTAATATATGTTATTTTATTATTAATAATTTAATACTTTGACTAAATATTATTTAACTATTTAAATTGTTTTTATATATTTTATATATTTTTATATATTATTGAATTAAAAATTGAATAAGTTGAATTATAAATGTATAAAATGAAAATAAATATAAACGTAAAGATTAAAATGTAAATAAAAGCACAAAGTAAACAAATGAGGGGATGAATAGTGTCCCCTCAAATTTGAGGAGATTTTTCATCTCCCTCATTTTTGAGGGACCATTGGAGTTGAATTTCTCTCATTTTTTGAGGTTTTCCCTCAAAATGAGGGACCATTGGAAATGCCCTAAGAGACGAAAAAAACAAAAAAAAATGTTTAAAACAACAAATCCATAACAAATGATTTGACATTGTTTAAAAGAGCAAATCCATATGGGAAAAGGGTGTATTTCACCCCGAACTTTAGTTAACGGATCTATTTATCTACGAACTTACAAACACCTTGTTTTTTTTTCATGAAATTTAGGAGTCGATTGGGAAAGCTTTTATTAGAGCTGTAGCTGTAAGGGGCTGAAGCGGTAAGGAGCTGAAGCTGTAAGCTCGTGTAGCTTATATTAAAATTATTCGATTGGCAAAGCTGTGAGCTGTTAGACGTAAAATTACTAAAATAGACATATAATAAAAGTAAATAGAAAATTAATTAATTATACAAGGATAATTAAGTCTTTTTATAATTTAAAGAGCTTAAAGCTCTCAAAAAGCTTCAACCGAGAGCTTAGAGGTGAGGAGTTTTTAGGTCCCCTCTAAACTCGACTTTAAGCTCTCCTAGCCAAGCGTGATTGGATTTTAAAGAGCTTTAACCTCACTAAAAGTCTTCCAAATCAATGCCTTAATATATGTGTTTATTTTCAGATAAACTTTTAAATTTTAATCCATTTCAAATAAACTTGGTTATTTAAATAAAAACCAATTAAATGAAACCAAAATGCATTAATAAACTAAAATTGAACCAAATTCAATTACTTAACCAGTTAAACCAAAAATAATAACCCAACCCTAATTATTTAACCAAATTCTATCATTTAACACCAACGAAATTGGGATCAAGCAGCAAATCGTCACAAGCAGCAAATTCAAGGAGAATTCAGGTTGTTCTTCACTGCATAGCTTCTTCTTGTTGGTGCTGTTTCTGGGTTATGAAATTGGGGTCTGATAGGGATTTGGAAGCGCAGAGGTATCAAAAGGCGTTACTTTGCTAGGAAAAGAGATTCCAAATTTTGTTACGCATAGAGAACATTAAGCTACCAAAATCATTTAAGAAGCTTTGTCCAATCTCTGTAAACTCGTCGAAATCATCAAAAACTTGCTTAATGTTTCTGTTGAGCCCAATTCCGTTGATGTTAATGGAAACAAACCGGTTAAATAAAAGAATTTGATTAAATAATTATGGTTTGGTTAAATGGTTATGATTAATATAATGATCTTTCGTTTAATTGGTTAAATTATAGAATTTGGTTCAATTTTGGTTTATTAATGCATTTTAGTTTAATTTAATCAAATTTTATTTAAATAACCAGATTTAGTTGAAATAGATTAAAAATTTATAGTTTAGGTGGAAACAAACACATTACACATATATCAAATTTCATGTAAAAAATCAAAATGCTTGTAAGTTTTTATGGGAATGATCCGTTAACTAAAGTTCAGGGTGAAATACACCATTTTCTCAATCCATATATAGAGTTTGATGATTTTTCTAACTTGCTTTAAATATTGATCACATCGATCTAATTGTTATTTGTGATCTGTAGATTGAGTTAATGGAAACAAAATTTAGAATAATAAAGACTACAAGAAACTAGCTGATTAGCTACCGTCACGCGGTGGCCATTTCGTGGCTATTAGCACATTCACTACCGTGTGGTCACTGCAGCCGCGGTAGCTAATCGTTCATGGCCTTTTCCGAAATGGTGGCCAGCGACGGCCAATTCGCCGCCAGCCGGTAGCCAGTTGGC
>KE151380.1:105075-115350 GCA_000411095.1 Aethionema arabicum
GAGGGAAAATAATCTGTGTAATTTTTTTTTAGCCGGTACGATGAAATTCGATTAATTATAAAATTTAATATTTTATAAAATCCCTAAGTATTTTATTTTAATTTTAAAACTTAATTTTATATTTAATTAGATAAATTTTATTAAAATGTAATTTATTTAATTTAGGCGTTAAAGAAATATTTTAGCTCATTTAATAGTTTAATTATAAATAATATTGCGGGGGTGTTAACCTTCCACATAAATGATAAATAAATAATATTGTAGGGTTTTAACCTTCTACAAAGATAATAACGAGTAAATAATTTACGGAGGTTTTACCCTTCTATATATAAGGAGAATAAATAATTTTGTGGGGGTTTTAACCTTCCACAAAAAGAATAATAAATAAATAATGTTGTGGTGGTTTTAACCTTCCAGTTTTAACCTTCCACAAAAGAAAATCGACTAAATAATATTATGGAGATTTTAATCTTCCACATATATAATAATAAATAAATAATAGTTAGGAGGTATAACATTCCATGTGCATAATTAAGAAATAAATAATAAAAAAAATTAAATCGTTAGTAATTAGGAGGCAGGGCCATCCATATAATAATAATATGGTGTAGAGGCGTTCATGTAAAAACGTTCGTGTAGAGGCGTTCATGTTGATAACATGTTATAAATGTATTATTATATATTTCGGATAATATTTATTTCGGCAGAACNGTATAACATTCCATGTGCATAATTAAGAAATAAATAATAAAAAAAATTAAATCGTTAGTAATTAGGAGGCAGGGCCATCCATATAATAATAATATGGTGTAGAGGCGTTCATGTAAAAACGTTCGTGTAGAGGCGTTCATGTTGATAACATGTTATAAATGTATTATTATATATTTCGGATAATATTTATTTCGGCAGAACCTCGCCGCCGAGACGAGAGATAAACTTCATAAAGAAAGTTATAATGTATATATGAAGTATATGAATTACAATGCATACGTTCATATATATAGTAAAATATAAAAACATAATCATGACGGTGGGGTCCACATCAATTAATATATATATAAGATAACACGTAACCGTATGACTTTTATAACAGAATGCAAATTTTGAAATTTTTCCGTTATGGATATTCGCTTGAAGAAAAAATAATCATCTATCTTATAAATCATAAGTAAGAAAAAGTGAAATTCATTAAACGACAAAAAAAAAAGAGTAAAATTCATTCTCATGAGTTCATGTTTTTAGTGAGTTGTCAAAACGGTAGCAATTTTAGGTTAATAAAATAAATTATTTGAATCCAAGTATGGTAAAGAGATTTGGTTTGGTTTTTTCAGGTACGATAACCGCTGGCAACACAACCCTTCCGTTCATCAAGTCATTTAGCAAACCTGGTCCTCTTCATGTGATACTGTCCTAGATAATGACTTCACCAAAGCTCTCACTCTGTGCAGACAAGCGTTAGCAACGTGGAAAAAACATAACTTTCACAACTTCAGCACCTAAATCTCTCAACTTAAAGATTCCATACAACAAGCTTATCTTAAGACAGTCCCTGACTATGCTTATATTGGTCGATTAAAATTACAGCTGCAGGAAGCCTATCACTCTGAAGAAGAACATTGGAGAACTAAGAGCAGGGTTCAATGGCTGCAAGCCAGTGATCGCAATACGTCTTTCTTTCACGCCACTACTAAAAAGAGAAGGATTCACAATCGCATTATCTATATCACTGATAACCGGGGGAACCTTTACGATAAGCAATCTGATATTCAGTCTCACTTTGCTGCTTACTTTCAAGAACTGTTTAGCTCTTCTCAGAACCCTATATCAACTGGCATCTTACAACATATACCTCCCTCTGTTACAGATAACATGAATGCACAACTTACGAGAGCACTCTCTGATGAAGAGGTTACAACTCAATCCACCCAAACAAGTCTCCTGGCCTGGATGGCTTCAATGTCGGTTTCTTTCAACACCATTGGAACACCATCAAATCAGGTGTGCTTTCTTATGTCAAGTTATTCTTCGAACATGGTTATCTTGACCCTCGCATGAACCACACTCATATCTGTCTAGTTCCTAAAATGCTATCCCCCATAACTGCTAAGGATTATCGTCCCATAAGCCTAGCCAATATAGCTTATAAGATCATCTCTAAGATAATGGTCGAGAGGTTAAAACCCTGCCTCTCCTTGCTTGTTTCTGAAAACCAATCAGCCTTTATCCATGGACGTCTTATTACTGATAACATCCTTGTTGCACATGAGTTATTGCGTTCATTAAATACACGTCAGAGAACTACGCCGTCTATGGCACTAAAGCTAGATATATCTAAGGCTTTTGATAAAGTTGAATGGGCTTATTTGCATACAATCATGTCTAAAATGGGTTGTTATGAAACATGGATAGGTTGGATCATAACCTGTGTACCCTCGGTTACTTATTTTGTGCTTGTAAATGGCACCCCTTCCAGTACTATTAGACCCCAACGAGGGTTGAGACAAGGAGACCCCATTTCCTCATTTCTATATATACTTTGCATTGAGGGTTTATCTCGTTTATTGAACTTCAAAATGCAGCAGTCCAGCCTCTCAGGTTTCAAAGCTTCTCAAGGAGGGCCAGTAGTGTTTCACCTACTCTTCGTTGACGATTCTCTACTTTTTGCCAAAGCCACTACCGCTGAATGTTCAAAACTCCTAGCAGCTTTACGTACATATGAACGTGCATCTGGGCAGGCAATCAACTATAATAAGTCAGCTATAACCTTCAATAAAGGTACACCACGAGAAACTTAATCTCACATTTGTTCACTACTTGGTATTCATAAAATAGGGGGTCTAGAAAATTATCTTGGTATACTGGAGCACATTGGCCGCAATAGATATGATGCATTCTCATACATTGCTCAGCGTCTACAACAAAAATTGGACAGCTGGTATACGAAACTTCTATCACTAGCGGGAAAGGAGACCTTAATTAAAGTTGTAGCAACCTCTCTACCAGCCTACACTATGTCCTGCTTTCTATTGCCCAAGCGTCTACTCCATCACATCAATGCTACAATCCGAAGATTCTCGTGGTCATCAAACCCTCAAAATCGGAAAATAGCTTGGGAGGCGTGGTAAAAAATCACCCTCTCAAAGAAGCTTAGAGGACTCGGGATACGTGATTTACATAGTTTCAATATTGCCTTACTTGCTAAACAAAGCTTAAGACTGCTCACGTCTCCTTCCTCGCTTCTGGCTCGTGTTTATAAGGCTAAATACTTTAAAAATACTTCATTCTTGCAGGCTTCGGCGCATACACGAGACAGCTATGCTTGGCGAAGCATCCTCCAAACACAACCACTTATTCGACATGGACTTCGCTGGAGAGTTGGTAATGGTAGGTCTATCAAAGTATGGGAAGATAACTGGATCCCTACCTCACCTTTCCGCCCTGCAGAAGAACCAGGTTCACTCCTTCATCCCCTCCTGACTGTAAGTGATCTCCTTCACCCAGGAAGTAGTGCTTGGGATAGACATAAACTAGAGGATCTTATGCCAGGAGATGTAGACCTAATCTGTCAAATTCGGCCCTCACATATTGCTGCTGCTGACCATCCATCATGGCTTCACACACCTTTGGGTGCTTATACAGTCAAATCAGGATATTATATCCATCTCACCACATTTCAGAACAACACTTCTCCCAGCTTATCCACTCCACTGGTATTGGAGGAAACTATACGTTTATCACCAGCTATTTGGAGAATGAATGCACCACCTAAAGTTAAACTTTTTTGGTGGCGGGTACTCCACATTAGTTTAGCAGTGGGAAGTAAATTTGTCAAAACGTGGATGCTTTTTAGACCTACAATGTCCTATGTGTGGTGAATCCGAGGAAACAATCAACCACATTTTGTTCTAATGCCGGGTCTCGCGGGAAATATGAGACCTCGCATCAATACTAACGCCATCTACCACACAGCTTGCGACTTATACCTTACATCAAAACCTGTAGTGGTTTCTCTCCCATGGCTCCCTACCTACTTCTAACTCCTCTATGTTTGCTTTCATAGGCTGGCGAATTTGGAAGCATAGGAATATGTTGCTCTTCAGACACTAACGCTAATACATTCCACAAATATTCAGCAAGACCTTGATAGATTATAATCTATGGCTTCAATCCCAACGGGATAACGAGGTGTGGGAACACCCTTCAAGACATCCACCCCAAAACCAAGATCTACCTATGCCGAGGACAGACCAACAAACTCACAGCTTCAGATGTCTTGTTGACGCCTCATGGCTTTCCTCCACTCAACAGATAGGTATCGCTTGGATCTTACAATGCCCAACGAGACAACCGATACTACTTAGGAGAGGATCTATTGAGCCAACAACAACCCCACAAGAGGCAGAAACTATTGCATTACACCTTGCGGTGCTGGAGCTTAGTAAACTGGCATTCACCAATGTTGAATTCTATGGAGACTGAAAAAGCATTTATGCACACATTCATCATCTGCTTACTCAACCATATTTATCCATATGGTGTCCCTCAATCACTGCTACCACAGTAAAGGACATTGTCGCTCTTGCCTCTCCTCAATGTCACTTCTACTTTAAATATGTCAAAACACAGCTCGTTGCACAAGCTGATGCTTTAGCTAAAATAGCTCGCACTAATAGTATAAGGTACACTGTAACTTGGTTTCCATGTAAACTGTTCTCTACTAAATAATACCTTGTTGACAAAAAAAAACAAATTATTTAAATTTTATTTAATTAATGAACTATTTGAAAACCTACAAAATAAAAAATTATGATTTTTTTTTAAAAACAATGATACAAATTTGTTTTCAAATTTTATCTCATGTTTGAAAAGTAAAATTTTTATTTCACAAATAATTTATGATTTTTTATTGTAATTTGTGTTTAACAATATAAGTATCTGAATTAACTTAATAAATTTAATACTAATTAAAATTTAACATGATTTATTGCTATAAAATTAATACATCATTTTTACTTATTTTTTATTGAAATAAATTTTATTTTAACGTCAAAATTTTAGTTTATTTAGTTTATATTTCTTGTTTTAATCATTTAAAAATGGGCTTTTAACGCTTTAAAATGGTTTAAGAAAATAAAACAAAAATGTGAGAAAAACAAACTTTAAATATAGCCTACTAATATATATATTTTTATTATACATCATAATATTTTTATTTAATTTTACCATGTTTGCAACTCTCTCACTTTCATTTTTAAAGAATATTTTAGTTCGTTTTTTTGGATTTACAAAAATGCCTCCATTCAAACATTTTTTTTGTAAAAATGCCTTAATTCAAGCATTTTTGCAAAAATGCCCAAACATTATACCCAATGGTATAAGTGATATACCCTCACACTTTATGACAAATTTTCAAAAACGTATTGAATTAGGATATTTTGTATAATTGTTTTTTAAAAAATTTTCATTCAAACATTTTTTGCAAAAATACAATAACAATAGATCCAAGGGTATAAATGGTATACTCTCACACAAAAGACAAATTTGTAAAAAATACTTGAATGAGAACATTTTGCATAATTCATCGTTCTTTTTATGTCTTGTGTTAAAATTTCTCTTCTAGTTTCATTTTGTTTCTCCTCAAACCTTCAATAAATATATGGATAATTTGTGGTTATTTATTCGGTGATCCTCTTATATTTTATGTTTTTATTGTGTTTGCTATGTTTTGTTTTATAAAAGAAGATTATATAGGAGTTCTTTTTTTACTAAAAGTTTAAGTATTGATCATGATAAAAATATATCTTACGTTTTAAATTCTTCATCAAATTTTGTAGATATATTTATAATTATATATTTTTTTCATTATATCAACTATTAATTTCATTAACATTGATTTTTATATTAAATTTGCATTTTCTTGAATATATATAATTAAGTAGTACTTGTGACCATAATTTTAATAATACGAACTTTTTAAGTTTCTTTTAATTCGTTTCATTGTTTTGTTTTTCTTTTAGTTTCTTATACACATTTTACATAATATTATCTTATAATTCTTCGATATAATTTAGGGAGAATTAGTAATATGCACTTTGGAAGAGGTGTTTTAGGTATATACACATTTGTAGCTTATTTTTTTGTTTTATACACTCGCTTATAACATCTTATAACATCGTATAACATCTTATATTAGTAAATAAAAAGTATAATATCTCATAAATTTTGTTATAAGAAGTTATATGATACCTTATAACATCTTATAACACAATTAGGTGTATAAAACAAAAATAGGGTGTGTGAAAGTATAATTCACACAAATTCTCTATAATTTAATAGAGAACAAATGCTAATTATTATATTTTATGTAAACAAATTGCTTTTATGTGCTAATTTAATGACAAAATTGTTGTATCAAAAACAATTTTCACTTGATTTTTTTAAAGAGAACTTCTGCATCATTTTTTAAAAACTTATTTTAAATTTATTTTGAGCTAATTTTGTTCGTAAAAAAAACTAATTCTTGTAAAAAGGTGGTATTCACTATAATTAGGTGGAAAAAACAAAATGATTAAAAGAAAAATAAAATGATGCGCAGTAAAAAGTTCGGTGTTGAATGTCTAAAAAAAATATCATAAAAAAAATTTCTTGAAATTTGATCATTACATATAAAAAATGAAATATGATGGACGTAAGTGTTTGCCTTTTTTTTTTAAACACATGAAATTATAATTAAAATCTGTGTTTTTAAAACCGGACTGATGGTCAGACGAGGTTCAACCACGAACCGAAAGTATTACCGGTTTGGGTTATGACTTACTAACCAAAACCACATGTAATTATACCGGTTATAAAACCGGATTTAACCAACAAAACCAAAAACCAGTAAACTAAAAACCAAATAAAATCGAGTCTAACATAAATGTGCTAGTGTGCTAGTATTTTTTTTTTATCGATTTGAAGTTTAAATTTTAAGCCAATTTTTTTTAATTATTATACTTTGAGTTTGTTATTTTTATGGTTTTTAAAAAAAATTATAGTCATTAAACTAATTTATTTGATATCTACAAGTTATACATATATCAATATTAAAAACAAATTGTATAATATTTTAAAAACATTATCGAACGTGGTTAAACCGAATCAAACAATGTTCCACGACTACGACTCAAAAATATACCCGACTCAAGCACCGATCCAGTTTTGAAAACATAGATTAAAACTCAATAATTTCTTTCAACAAAGCAGAAATATATATACACACAAAACCCGCTTTCACGAAAGAAAAAATAAAAAATACAAACATCATAGCCAAGACCAAAACTTCACATCTCCAAGACTTAAACTCATCATCTCCCACCAGAAAGTAAAGAATCAGCAATCGAAGATCCACCACTAAACCCATTAAACACAGACGTCGAATACGACATTGCAACACCACTAAACCCATCCCCTCCTCCTCCCAACATCACACCACTCCCCGACAAATCCCACGGCGTTATCGCCGGTAACCCCAAATCTCCCCTTAAATACTGCAACACTTGTCTCATACTCGGTCTAGCTCTCGGATCCGAATGAGAACACAAAAGCCCAAGTTTCAACACCATTTCAACTTCTTCAACATCAAACCCACTTCTCAAATTCGGATCTTTAGCATCCAATATCTTCCCTTGCATCCATAACCCAAAAACCCATTCCACAAGCAAAAACGTTTCATCGTTATCTCTCTCAAACTCTATAGGTCGTCTACCACAAACAACCTCTAAAAGAAACGCACCAAACGCGTAAACATCGGTCGCTGTGGTGGCTCGACCAGTTCTTGAATGTTCAGGAGCTAAGTATCCTAATGTTCCAACGACATGTGTGGTTTGAGGATCAGATCCATGATCATATAACCTAGCTAAACCGAAATCACCAAGTCTACCATTCCAATCAGCATCTAGCAAGACGTTACTAGCTTTAACATCACGATGAATCACTACTTGTTCCCATTCTTCGTGGAGATAGAACAATCCAGAAGCTACACCTGTTATGATCTTAGATCTTTGTTTCCAATCTAATGTAATCTCTGGATTGTTGTAGAGATATTTGTCTAAGCTTCCATTAGGCATGTAATCGTATACCAGAAGAAGTTCACCTCTCCGGCGACAGTAACCTAGTAAGGGAACTAAGTTCCGGTGACTCATCCGGCCAATACTCACGATCTCTGCAACGAATTCTTTCATTCCTTGACGGGAATCGTGTGAGACTCTCTTTACAGCGACTTCTAGCTTCGTTGTTGGTAAAATCCCTCTGTAAACCCTACCGAATCCGCCAGATCCGAGAAGATCCTTCTCCTTGAAGCCTTTCGTTGCTTGGTACAACTCCTTGAACCTAAATCGATTTTTCCCAAATTCTGTTTCCCAATCATCGAGTTCTTCCTCGAATTTCTTCTTCCTTCTCACGATTAAGAAAGCGAGGAGGATTACGGAGAAGATGAAAAAGAGAGAAATCAATGGCATACCGATTTTGTAGAAATCAGATATTCTTTTAGGTTCAAATCGAGGAAGTTCTGGAAGCTTCGACAGTAACAGTAATGGAGCTTCTCCGTTCAATCCAAAACTCCATCCAACAACAAAATGCTCCGAGAGAACGGAGCCAGTAGCAGAAGAGAAACCTACATACATATCTTGCAAAAGAATCGAAGAGAGATCTTTAAAATACGAAACCAGCGGTTTTCTAGGTTTATCGACATGAAATGGAGCCATCGTAACATCAATTCGATGAGTAAAACCATCGTAATCAACCCAAACTTGCATCCTCTTCCGACTAATCAAGCTCAGATTCCTAAATTCATCCTTATCATTCCAAAATCCAGCAGTAGAGTAATTCACAGATCTCAAACCATTAATGTCGATTCCTACATGATTATCATTAAGATCCCCAAATTCATTACTCTGGATTGTATCAAATTCGACCGCGAATACATGATTCGTGTCGTTTCCGTTGTTCGAGATGTTGAAGAGACCGATGTATTGACTAGGAAGCGCAGTGGGAAGACCAAGCGTTGGAGCTATAACAAAAGCAATTCCATGGCCACTAAGTGTAGGGATCTGAGAATGTATAGCGAAGACGAAGGTAGTGGAGAAAGATGAAACGCTGCCGTTTAGGTCATCTTTAAACCGGATCGGATTAGTATAGAAAGCATGACCGGTTCTCTGCACAGATGTGTTGGTTAGCTTCAAAAGGCCATTAGAGGTGATTGTAGCGAGACCTTGAAGAGAGATATCAGCGGATTGATGGAAGCCATTGTAGGTGAAATTGAGAATTTGAGAGGAAGCTAATGTTTCAAGAGTTTGAAAGATAAGTAAGAAGGTGATAAGCTTGATAAACATGGCGGATTTCTCTTCTGATGAAGAGAATTTCAAATGTTTTTGAAGGTGTGAAGAGATTGGAGAAGTCGTGAATTATATTGTTAGAGGTTGGTGAGTTTATGTATAAAAACTGGAAATTAAATTGAAATAATTCGATGGTGTATATATTTTATTGGACTTAGGGTATCAAAAATCAATTGAATTTTGATTTTGGCTGTTAATAATCCATTATGTCTGCATGTGGCTACAATAATGGTCAAATGGTCAAAAGATATGATGTTGACCTATAATGTTGTTCATAGTCTTCTAAATTTTACTCATAAGTTGGAATAGTTTTTTTTTTAAATTTTGTTTATAATAGTTGTAATAATTTATTTAACAAGAAATAATAGTAAGTTGAAGTAATTTATGATCACACACTTTGGAATTTAATTTTTGTTTTTTTACTGTTTTTTAATTGTTTTCTTGTGAAACATTAATTTAAAAGTATTTAAAAACGTTCAGAATAAAAAAAATTTAATGATTTTCACTATAACTGTTTTTTTTTCTGATTTTTCAAAAACACCAAATTTGAATTCAGTTTGAATCTAACAAACAGTAGAAAATTATATCTAATTTGTGTTTTAACTAATAGGATTGGTTTATGATCTATATTGTAAAAAATAGGTAAAAAAAAAGAGTATTTGATTTACAAGCTTAATTATGTTAAAGAACATTTATAATTACAGTATCATTAGAAAAACGCAAGAAAATAATGTTCATGCAGAAAAATTATAAGTTATATATATAACAAAAAATCATCTTACAAAAAAATAAAATAAATAAATGATGCATTATTTGACTAAATTTAAACTGTTTATTAAATTATTATAATTATTACGTTATATATATATATATATATATATATATATGTGTGTATTATATA
>KE151380.1:115547-126352 GCA_000411095.1 Aethionema arabicum
ATATAAAAGAATCTTATAACAATAAACACATGATTTCTCTTATGTTCTTTGTTTGGTATATCATCACTTAGGATGTTGAAATACTTTAATCAAATAAATCATTAAGACACATGATTATTTATTTTATTAAACATAACATAAGTACATCCCCGTTTATACATTAATCATTTCATATATTATACATAAATTTTGCTAGTTAAATTTTTGTTTTAAAAGGGCATCTCTAATGGTTAAGAAGTTGGAGTTGCTTAAAAATTGAATTTTTTAATATATTTTTCTTTTTTGGATTTAAAAAAAAAAAAGATGATCATTCACGGGTCGCCACGTAGTTAATGGGGCCCGTGAATAGTGTAAACATCAACCCTTAGATAAGGGTTTTAAACATTTTATTTGGCACAAAAACCAATAAAAATGACCTTAAGCAACCTTTAAGCTTCTCCATTGGAGATGGCCTAAGAAGCTTACGGATTTAAAAATAAAGTAAATCAATTTTAAAGCCGTATAATTTTGTAATTCTTTAACTTTACGCCTCACTTTCAAATAGTCTACATTCAATTTCTGAAACTATTTTTTTATGAAAAAGATTCCAAACACACCCTCCAAACTAGTACTTTGACTTTAGTATTTTACAAAAACAAAATAGTATTAAATTTTAGTTGAATAAATAGAAAGATCAGATTATATCTCGTTTAGTGTGTCGAAAGATATAGTTTTGACCATATATAGATATTAAGTATTAACTAATAAAAGAAAACTTTGATATGTTTTTTCTCTATTTTTCAATCGCCCAACATGTTATCAACAATCGTCCATGTGTTATTCTTTATAAGTTTACTTTTCTAAGTTTGTTAAAAGGTTGTGTGGTTGTTTGGTAGAGTTAATGTCATTTTCTAGAAGGAATATATTTTGGGGTTAGGCTAAATGAATCAGTAGTTCAATTCAAATATTTTAAATAATTTTTGATGTTTTATATCCATCTGGTATTAAAACATAAAGGTGTTGGCGTGTTGCTAACAACGTCGTTATTTAATAATGTTATACGTTTTGAATCTAAAAAAATAAAAAAAAAACTTACCAAAATGGAAAAAGATTTAATGAATTTTTTAAATTTGGATTTAAGATAACCGAAAAAAATAGTTTTGTACAAAAATGTTAATCATAATTTGTTTTATAAGTTAGTGTTAATTTTTAAATTTATATTTCATATGATATAGGTACAAATCAATAATTTAGATCATTAATCGTTTTAATCATACACGTTGAAATAGTTTATAACACTGACATAAACACATTCATGGCTTCTCAATGATTTAGGGGTTGATTGGTTGTGGTTGTTATTGTAAACTTTTACTGTTAAATGATTAGTTGTTATTTTTTATGACTGTAAGTTTATTTTTTTTAAAGTCACAAATTAGGTACAAACTTTAGAGAAACTACAAAGAAAAATAAAAAAAATGGCTGGGATAAAATTTTAGGAAAAGTTATTTAGATACAGTGTGATTGGTAATTTTTTTAGCTTTTATTGTTGTAAACTCCAAAACAACCATCACAACGCTCTTACCAATCAGCCCCTTAATTATATTAAAAAATACTATATGTTTTTTTTGTATATAAATTTAATTCTATTTTTATGATTGATAACTCTTTTTGTTTAGTGTCGTTTTTAGAATTTCGATAAATTATGTTTCAAAACCTTAAATATGGGTAAAAAGACATAGATGAATTTACTAATATTTCAATTAAAGAAAAAGTTAAAATTTTATAGATTTTAAAAATATCAACTAGTTTAATGATATTGAAACTAGGGATCCATACTTTTCTTTAAAAAATATCAACTAGTAGTTATCAAACAAACTAAAAATATCTATAGAAAATGCAAACATCAAATAATATAAAACAAACAAAAACTAGAAAACATGTTTTCTCCTCATGGCTTCATAATATATGATTTTCTTCTATTATTTTTTGTGTCAAGTATTTTTTTTATTCTGATACACACTTATTACTAAAACAATAAAAATGACTAAATTATCTTTACATTTTAGCTAATAACTAAATAAATCTAAAATAACATTAAAATAAAAATAAAACATACTCCATATATTCCATATTATTGGAAGTTATAGAAAATTTTGTTGTTTCAATTTATTTGATTTTATAGATTTTTTCATCCAAAATAAATAGTTTAAATAAGAGAATTTGTGTGAATTATACTTTCACACACCCTATTTTTGTTTTATACACCCAGTGTTATAAGATGTTATAAGGTATCATATACTTTCTTATAACAAAATTTATGAAATATTATACTTATTATTTACTAATATAAGATGTTATACGATGTTATAAGATGTTATAAGCAAACGTATAAAACAAAAAAATAAACTACAAATGTGTATATACTTAAAATACCTCTTCCAAAGTGCATTTAACTAATTCTCCCTTTAAATAACTGTATATGTGAGTTCCAAAAATCAAAATTAAAAATTTATAATTTTCTTGGTTGTTATTGTTTGAATTCCACATTGATTAAAGTGACCAATATTGACTTATATATAAGATTATGAGCTACTCCACTAATTGTCAATTGGTTTTCAGTTAGAACTTCGTATTTTTTACATGGTATCAGAACACAAATAGTAATGGACGTCTACGATGGACACAGTCGATCCAAAAATTGTGGGGAGGTTCAAAATGTATGAGCAAAATAGTCATTATCTCGAGAGACATGTTGGAATATCTTATCGACTAAAGAGACCAATATTAACTAATATATAAGATCATGGACTACTCCATTCATTGTTAATTAATTTTGAGTTGGCACCTTATGTCTTTTATAGTTATTTGATAAATTATAAAAAATTGTTGAAAAAATATATACATTAATTAACATAAAAAACCGAAAAAAATAACTAATTTAAAACAAAAGTTTTATTATCACGAGAAGGAAGAAGTACACAAATTTACTACACATCCATTAAACTTTATCATTATATTAAAAAATAAATAATTTAACAAACAAAAAAGTATACGGAATAAGTCTAAACTAAATAAGTTTGTTGACACGAACAAAAAAAAACTAAGTTGAGTGTACGTATGGGTGAATGAATGAATCACGGAAATTTAGGAAGAGCGATGATTGATGGATGATTGGGTCCCACTTCCACCTTGCGGACTATTTTGGAGTTATTCATATACGTGATGGGCCTACCCACCGGTAAAGCGCCATTTCTCGGTTTTACAATCATTTTTCCACCGTCTATTCCCATAATCTCATTGTGAGTGCCGGTTCTCAATTTTCTGGAGTCTAAGGTCATCCTCAATGGTTATAACCTCATTTGAGGTTCTAACATTTAATTTTAATTCAATATTATAAAATTTTAAAGTTAAAAAAGTACAAAGTAGAGAGAGATAGAGATAGATTGGAAGTTAGAGAGAGAAACATGGTCTCTTAGCTAAGAGATTTAAGAGTTCACTTTAAAATCATTGTATTTGTTTTATTTATTTGTTTTCTAATAACCCCTTAACAACTCCCCGTTGGAGTTGCTCTAAGATCAAATATATTATTTATAGGTTGGTTTAAATTAGGAGATGAGACAAATATTTCATCCGGATTGGTTTAGACTAGTCTAGTCCAGCTTATTACCCTTATAACCAATGTTCAAGAAACCGTTAAACAGGATGACCTTTAGTCTAACGACTAGAATATCTAGTCAAAATTTAAATAATTTTAAACGATCTAAGTGGTTTTAGTATGAATATATATATATATATAATATCGAATAAAAAATATTAATTTTATACTCTCTCTGTCCCAAAAAAAATGATTTTTTAGGTTTTTTATTTGTACCAAAAAAATTGATTTTCTAGCATTTTTAATTTAATTTAATTTAATTGAAAAAATCAACACGTTTAATAATTAGTTAGAGAAATTTTTGTTTTTTTAATTTATTTAAAATATTTTACATTAATAATATATAGGAATTGACATAAATTAACTAAAATTTCATTTACCAAATCAAAAAATATTAATAACAATGATTAAATAATGAAAAGTACTTGTTTTTTTTTTTAAATGTGTAAAATGTCTATAAAATCATTTTTTGGACAGAAGGAGTATTACATAAACAAATGAGTTGGTTGAAAAAAAATGAGTTAAGAATTTTTGTTTGATTAAAAAATAGAAAACCTGAATTCACAAAAAAAACCCAAAAAAATGGTTAGATGTGATTTGTGTTCGAGAAAGCAGTCTAAACAGATGTTAAAATGATCTAGAGACATCTAGCGTTTAAACGGCCGTTTAGACCGCTTTTTCAAATACTATTTATAACTAAAAAATTGGAATTAACATTAAGTCGTGTTTTCTAGACCGGATAAGACCAATTTGGGCTCTACTCGACACATGCTCATGTTGTGGTTGACATAAATTGATAGATTAAACACAAATGAAAAATAAATATTGCATTAAAATCAAATCTAAAAAAAATAGTTTGATTATTGTACCTAAAATTTGTCGTATTAGAAATTGTGACTATACAAGTTGTTATTGAAAACGTTTTAGAAAATTTGTTTGACATTTGAAAGAAATGATGTTGATTTATGAATTTATCGTCAAATTTAGTATTCATTATTTATTTTATTTTAAGACAATTTGGACCCATTTACCTAATAATTTAACTAGTTAGAAATGCAATGTTTTAGCACCGCTAGATCTAAGTTCTAAAATTTTTTAAGAATGAAAGTGTATATATAAACTATCTTGCAAAATTTTGAATTGACATAATCTACCATCGATTTTAAAGTTAACAAAACAAATACTGAAAAAAATATAATTTGGCAAATTATACCTTCTGTCAATCTTCTATCAAAAAACCGTTAACGGAGCGTTTATTGTATAATTGAATAAAACGGTGAGTTTTATCCACTAGGATAAAGACAAGGGTAAATAGCAAATTTTATCCTACAAAATTCCGAATTGACATAATTAACCCCCAATTTTTAAACCTAACAAAATGTACCATAAAAATGTAATTGGACAAATTTTACATCAGTTCTATTTTGTATTTTGAATATTTTATTAAAATACATAAAATGTTTTTTCTAAACGTAATGGTTATGCTTTTTTCAGATATTTTCACAATATTTTAAAATTTCTAAATTTTAAATGTAATGTTTATGTAAATTCTGAATTTTAAACATAAGCGAAATTTCAAACGTAATGTTTAATTGATTCTTTTTCTAAATATCTCAAATTTTTAAACATAATATTTAATATTTATGTAATGTTTATGTCTTTTTTTGAATATTATATTAAAATACATAAAAATTTAGAAATTACATAATTTTTTTGCTTTTTTAATATCTATTAAACGTAATATTACTTGATTTTTTTCAGAATATTTTAAAATTTTAAACGTGATATTTATGTAAATTCTGAATATTTTATGTAGATTAATAAAATATAAAAAAATGATGCAAAATTTGTCCAATTATATTTTCGAGGATATGTTTTGCGAGGTTTAAAAATCAGGGATAGATTATGTCAATTCCAAATTTTGCAGGGTAGGATTTGCCATTTACCATTGTCTTTATCTCGATGGAGAAAATGCAGCATTTCATTAAATTGTACAGTAAACGCTCTGACATTTTGAGAGAAGGATAATTTTCTAAATTATATTTTTCAAGCTACGTTTCCTAATCTAAAAATCAAGGATAGATTATGCCAATTAAGAATTTTGCATGGTTCATTTCGATTAGGTTTGTTATTATACGAGAAAATTGAAAGACAATGATATCCTTGTCTTTCTAGTAGCTATGGAAAATGATCACAATAAAATTGAGAGTAGCTTATGTCAATTCAGAATTTTCTAGTAGCTATGTCAGTTCATTTCGATTCGATTTCAAGAATTTTGGTTATTATACCAGGCGTAGGTGTAGTGTGATTTTTTTTTTCTTTTGACGGTTATACAAGAAATTCTAGATTTTTTGGCAAACTGTAGTTTTTTCAGTCAAGTCTAGTAGGTGATTACAAACCACTGAGCCAAATATAAGAATCTCTCCATGTTTGATGACTTCAACCAAAGTCGGTGGTGCTTTTGTAAAACATCCACCCGGTAAATCTATAAGATCTGGTTTGGTACTACAATAATATATGTGGAATCTTACACGTAAATGCTATCATTATAAAGTATGGAAAATAAATATTAATAATGCTACATTACTGTGTATATATATTGTGCAATGTGCATCGAGGCATGGATCTTTAGTTTTGCGTTTTTCCCTAATGCTATATTACTGTGTATATATATTGTGCATCGAGGCATGGATCTTTAGTTTTGCGTTTGGAAAAACGATTTTTTGATCTTCAATGCAGAACATGAGAAAGTATGTTAAAGAAAAAAAAGACATGAGAGAGAAAGAAGAGGAGGGAGATAGGAAGAGAAGAGATGAGAAAGGATACTTGGGTTTATTTTTAATTTATTTGATTTTTTAAATATGTTTAAGATTTTTTTAATTTTTTAAATATTTAATATGATGTCGGATACTTGGGAGTTAGCATTGAAGATGTTCTTACTTTTCTGGATGGTAAATTAATATTCCCATTAAAACAAATTAACTTAATCTTCAAATTAATAAAAGTGACTAATTAATACCTCAATCTATACTATATAAAAAAAGGATACCCAGTTCTGAAGCTATCTACCTCACCCATCTAAACAACCAATAAGATTGATGCACATCAGCTAAAACGTTTACACATCAGCAATTTAACATGTCACGTTTATATGTTTTGTTTTGAAAACGTTTCAAATCGTGTAACCTAAAATTTATGTTTATTACGATTTATTGCTTCTCTTCATCTTCTAGCAAACGAATCCGCTCCTCTTCATCTTCCCGCAAACGGTTTCGTCACTGAATTAGATAATTTTGCTTATAAAAGCAAATCTATCGATTCCCTTCATCTTGAGAAGCCTCTCATTTTCGTATAGAATTCCGGCTACACCCCTCATCCACCGCTCCCTCAGCTTGGCTGCCGCCATCAAAATGGAGTGAGAAACGACGGCACTTATATCTTTGTTGAAGTGAGAAACCGCGACCCGACAATCTCTAAATCTGCACGAGTCCCGGGTGCAACTTCCATTGAAACTGAGAAACGAAAGAGCAGGTGAATACATGTAAACCCATGGAAGCTGCTAACTTTAAGCAGTGAGAAGGCTTTACAGGCAGCTGAGAAAGCAAAGGATAGACTAAGGAAGCTGAAACCATTTTCTCTACAAAAGAAGACGCCCTTAAACCACTTCCATTAGAGAAACCATTGCTGGATCTAGAAAATAACACTATATTATCACCGTCAAACTTCCAGTTACGGTTCAGGTTGTTGCCTTACGTTTAGATTGAGGATGAGAAAATGCAAGGAGTATACATTATGAAACTTCTCAGGTCATTTTGCAGGTCTTCTGGTGAAATTTCGGGTATGTTCTTATCTCTTTATTCTATAATTTGTTAAATAATTCAAGGAAATTGTTTCAGTTGCTTATTTTTTGTTTGTCTGGTCTGGAATTTGATGAAAAATTATTTTACTGTTCACCAGATGAACAACTTGAGCATGTGGGTCCAATCCAATAGATGGTGGCTAGAGTTTGTCCTCTTCCTTTTCATTTTATTACTTTTATTGCCATGAACATGGTTCTTGCTGATGAAAGAATGTGAGCGCTATGAATGTCTTTGTCATTGCAAGTATGTCATTCTACAGAACTATGTTGTTTGACATGCAGTCTATATATTGATGTTGTGCTTCCATGTAGGTGGGTAGACGAAGTCATTCCAGATGCACCATGGGTTCTCACGAAAGATGTTTATGAGTTTGTAAGTGCCATTGGTGTGTCATCTCTTCTCATTATAATGTTAACTATTTTGTTCAAAACTTCTAAGGTCACTGTTGCTGTTAATTAGCTGTTTTTTCTTAAATTTATTTAGGTCCAGTCAATTGAGATATTTAAAGAAACTAAAAGAATAGAAGAGATCTCAAAAATAGACATAATAGTGAGAATAGTGACAGATTACATTGAGTATGTGTTGCGTAATCTAGACCGAAGATACTTAAAAGAAGGAACAACAACCTTTCAAGTTAAATACAACAACATATAAACATAACACCATAATTCTTCCTCAATGATGAACAGGTCAACTATAGCGAACTTCTAAATGTCGAATGAAAGGAAGATTTAGCTCCATCAAACAATAGGTAAATCTTGAACCAAATCACAACTGCAACAGTTCTGTTTCTTTTTCTTACCTTTGGTAATAGTGGCGATCTTAAACTTATAAACCGGAACGACAAGAAGATCTAAATCGGGAGTAAATCGGTATTGTCAAGAAAACGGTTATAAGAAAATGGGAGATAAAATTTGTGTTGGGCNTTTCCATGTGTTTGTAAAGTATAAATCCTACCAAAGTTTATTTTTCTATACATATTAAAAATACTAAATTTTCACCAAATGCTATATGCAAGCATTGTTCTGCACAAAAATAATCCACATTATTTTTTGCTTTAAATTTATGCATATAGCTTTAGTAGTAAATTAATTAATTTATATGACTTAAAAAACAATTAGTATAAAACTGTTTAGTAATTTTATAATATTTAACCCGCATTGTAATTAGTAAAAATGAGATGTTAATGGAATTTAAATCATCAACTCATATATAAGAAAATTATTTTAAGCTAAAGAAATCCTATTATTTGTTTATGTTTTTCTTACATTTAAAAGATTATTTATATAAAATTTTCATGCAAAATAACACAAAGTATAAAAAATTCAATAAATTTATTTGTTGTAACAAAACAATAATAATTATTAAAAAAAGTTTGGATTAAAAACTCGTGCGTAGCGCGGGATCAATCCTAGTTATTTAAAATTTAGTAAATTAATGTTCTTGTCATTAACTCTGTTAAAATCAGATAACGACGTTTATTTAGCCGTTTAACATCACACACGTGGAACACCACGTAGAAATTAAAATCTACGTCATAAGAGAAAACGACTTTTTGATACCCCTACTTTTCTCGAGTGGTAAATTAATATCCCAAATAAATCAAAATTAATTTAATCCTCAATTTAACAAAAGTGACTAATTAATACCTCAACTATTTAAAATTTAGTAAATTAATGTTCTTGTCGTTAACTCTGTTAAAGTCATATAACGACTCCGTTAAGATAAAGTTAAGGGAAAATGACTAAATAAATCTTCTACTTTTGAAATGTGTTAAATTAATACTTCTACTATTAGACCAACAAATTTAATCTTCAATTAGCTAATAGTGTCATTTTAGCTCTCAATTTGGTTTAAATGTGTTTAATTAATATATCAGACGTTAACTCCGTTTCAATCGGGTTACACGGTTAGCAAATTAGACACGAGAATTTGACCTCCTTCCATCGAGAGAGCGAACGAGACAAAAAAATTCAAATCCGCGTCCTCTTAGTGGAAGGAGGTTGAATTCTTGTGTCTAATTTGCTAACGTCGTAACCCGATTTAAACGAAGTTAACGTATGATATATCGATTATACACATTTAAAACAAATTAAAGGCTAAATTGCCACTAGTAGACAAATTGAATATTAAATTTGTTGTTCTAATAATAAAAGTATTAATTTAACACATTTCAAAAATAATATTGTTACATGCAACATGCAACATGCAACATGCAAATTGCAAATTGCGTTTGAAAGAGATGTCCAAATCGGAGGAAAGAAATGCAAAATGCAAAATGCAAATTGCAAATTGCTCATATTCGTGATAATGTTGTTACATGCCCTAAGTGTCAAATGAAATCATAGAAGGAAAGAAATTGGAAACTGTAACGTTTTAACCTTACTCAATCACTCACAGCTCTGCTCACTAAACCTCACAGAATCACGTTTGTATACTCTCTTTGAAGCTTAAGAACAGTAAGTAGAAAACAAGTCGATTTTACGAGTTTAGAGCCTTTTAATGCACCGTTTGTCTCGGCCAGAAGGAGCTCTAGCAATCCACTATTTCAGTGTTTTTTTTAGAATACAATCACTATTGAAGAACAACAAGATATATATAGGAGGAATTTCCCTGTTAATCATGTGCCATTTCCCGATTGAAACAACAAACCCTCCTTTAGCATTGGAAGTTTCCATTCCCTTTAACCAGAGTGGTTTTCCTCTTGATTTGAGCCTTTCCCGGTTCAGCATATCAAACTGGATCTGCAACTTAAACATTTCTTGAGTCATATTCAACATAAACAAAAAAAAAACATGAAGATCATATCTTAAGAATCGTTAGTGCATAAACTTGTGTTGGTTAAGTTTGGTTTAGGAGTATTTAATTCTGGTTTTAGTTTGTTATTTAAGCTGGTTAAATAATGTAGATAGAGTCAAAGTTAGGTCCTAAAGTTTAGGAATTGATTTGTTCTTCTCTACGTTGATCTCATCCTCAGATCATGAGACTGAGTCAACAGTTTGTATTTTGAATCTCTATATATATTTTGAAATGAATAATTAGAACCGCAGTGGGTTTTCACAGCACAAATCCCTTTCTCGTTTTTTAATTTGTTCAAAGCTTTTTTTGTCAATTGGTATCCGAGCTTTAGGCTATTTTGATCCTAAATCATGCCGTATGACGCCGATGGAAACCCTATTCCTCAACCACCGAGAAATACACAGTCGTCGGGCACCAGTGGAGGTGCAGCAGGGGCTATCACGATGCAGAGGGTGTTTCAGGATACCGTTGGCTCATCGCCTTATCCGCAGCTTACAAGAACAAATTATGAC
>KE151380.1:134324-160120 GCA_000411095.1 Aethionema arabicum
GTGAGAGATGAAGCTGAAAACGGGAAAACTCTATGGGGAAACTTCTACTTACTGAGGAGCAATGAATTGCTTGTATGAAGAAGAAAAAGAGTTCTTCAACTGGTCGTAAGGGGAAGAGATCGAAAAAGAAATACCAAAAATTAGACAAGGATTCGGGTCTTAGTGAAACAGAATAAAGTTTGAGTTCTGATGAAGAAGACTCTACAACACAGAATGATAAGTGTCATTACTGCGGCAAGAAGGGGTATTGGGCTCGCGAATGTCGAGTAAAGAAACGTGATCAAACTCTTGTAGCATAAGTAGAAGACGAAGAACCAACTTTGTTGATGGCACAAGTTAGTGAATCAGAAAGTAAGGGAGGTTTCGAAGACGCACACGTTTAAGAGGGTGATTGTTAGTGCATAAACTTGTGTTGGTTAAGTTTGGTTTAAGAGTATTTAATTCTGGTTTTAATTTATTATTTAAGCTGGTTAAATAATGTGGATAGAGTCAAAGTTAGTAGCTAAAGTTTAGGAATTGATTTGGTCTTCCTTACGTTGATGTCATCCTTTTGAGTCTCAACAGTTTGTATTTTGAGTCTCTATATATATTTTGCAATGAATAATTAAGACCGCTGTGGGTTTTCGTAGCACAAATCCTTTTCTCGTTTTTTAATTTGTTCAAAGCTTTTTTTATCAAGAACTAAGTAAACATAGATATACAAAAACTTGATGATCTATAAAAAAGAACTTAATCATCTTAAACCTTCAAACTTTCGAAATCTAGTTAATAAATTTGTAACCCACACTATGGTGGGTGTGGGCAACCCTAATATAGGTTGGGTTGGACCTATTTCTATGACGATTGTGTATGAACATTGTTGGACAATCTAAATTGGGTTGAATCTATTTTAAAAAAAAAATACAAAAACTAAACGTTTTGGGTTGAATCTATTTTTTTTTAAAATACAAAAACTAAACGTTTTAAAAATGTGTATTTGAAAAATTAGTGAGATAGTTAAGTGTTTTCGTTTTTTTTTGTCGTATGGACTATAAACTAGTTCTATTAGCTGAGATAAAAGTTAAATTAAATGCATCAACGACTATTACTATCATTGGGAAATGAAAAAAAATATTTCCAGTAGAAATTACTAGACTATCTTATTGCAATATGTTTTTTTAAATTTTACTTAAAATAGTAAAATCTATCAAAGTTATAAATTTGTGTTTGGTGGTGGTATTTTTATTATATATATGAACAATTGTAGTAGAAAAGAAAACATATCCAAATTTGATTTTTTGTTATTCTTGAAATAAAATATATATTTTAATAATTGTTTTATTGCGGTGTAGTAAAATTATAAAGAGTAAACCCAACAAAAATGTGTGAACACGTAAATGATTAAAATTATTATATCACTAACAATGGAATAAAGATATCATGATTCATGAAGTAACATCTAAACAATATTATATTTTAATTGCAACAAATTTTATATTTAATTAGAAATCTTATCTCCTTAATTACATTAGAAAGATTCAATCATATTTAAAGATGGAGTGGCCTTTCCTTCATTTTACTTCTTAATTCTGATCCCAAACTTCTTCAAAAGCTTAACACTTAATTAATTAACTTTTGACAATATAAAAAGTCAATGGAAAGCGCCGACTTCTACCTTATTAATTCTTGATTATTGGTAAACCAACTTATCTCAAATAAAGAAACAAAACTAATTCTTGAAGTTTCTAATTACTAATATATATACCCACCCACAATTAGACTATCTCTACTTGTAGTTTTAATTTTAAATTTTTTTACAAAAACTCTTCAAATTTGAAGATAAGCCTGAGCACTAGTATGTTCGATAATATTTCATTATAATTTTTTACAAAAAGTCTTCAGATTTGAAGATATATATATATTATTGAAATGTTAATTTTCTATTTTATTATTAATTATTACTTTTATCTTATATTTGTCCAATTTTCAAATCTTTTTTTAACAGCAATTCAAGAAAATGACGATTTTATATAAATTACAATAATAATAAATTTCACAAATAGAAACCAAATATAATAAATTTTAGTAATGCATCAATCTCATTTGGACAATATTTAAATGAATATAATAATTTGCATGATTACTAGATGAGAAATTGTCTAAAACACATTTTTGCAATCATACAGTGTAAAAAAAACACTAATTCAATTTTTATTATCTGAATACACTAAAAAGGTTAGAAAGTCAAATATATCCTTATTAAAAAACGTAATATACAAAAATATCATTTTTACTAAATTAATGTTATCTTAATGCTCTAATAATATTTGCTTGATGACAAAACAATTAACATATCCTTTCACTAACAATATTCAGCCACTAACAATCATTTCGGTCATATTTTATAAAATTTATCTGGTCAAATTTTCCGAATAAAATTTTCGATCATCGCATATTATAAGAAACATTATGATTCATATTTCATATCATTTTAAGATTATAAATGAAATTATAAAGAACCATACAAATTATGCCATGAGATTTTATAAAATTTATCCGGTCATATTTTCCGGCTACAATTTCCGACCATCCCATATTATAAGAAACATTATAATTCAGATTTATTCACATTTCATATTATTTTAAAATTTATAAGTGCAATTATAACGAACCATATACAAATTAAATATGCTATGGGGTTTTATAGAATTTCTCCGGTCAGAATTTCTGGTCATCACATATTATAAGACACATTCTAATTCATATTTATTCATATTTTATATCGTTTTAAGATCTATAACTACAATTATAAGACATATAATTCATATATTTATCTATTGTTGATCTCTCGATGAAAACCCTAGATGAATAATGAGTTTCTTGTTTTTTTTTGTTTTTTTGACGGAAGTGTATAAATGGTAAGATATAAGTACTAAATTGGTAATTAAATTAACAATTAAATTAATAAGGATATTTTAAGTAAATGATATCAATTATAGTGCTTTTATAAGATCTGTCAATATTTTAGTATTTTTGTGCAAAAGTTGACTCTCAAAAGTGTTTTTATAAAATTTCCCCTTACTAGATTGCTAGTTTAATGTTGTATACTTGTTTATTGATATTTTTTTTTGTACTAGTTGTGAATTTTATTAAATATTGTTTGCTGTTTTGTTATAATTTCTATTTATAATTACAAAAAAATTGTTGTATTTTAAGTATATAAATTACATTATTGAAAGAAAAATAAATCAATGTAAATATAAATTTAACTAAATATAACACATATATTGTTTAGTATTAAAATAATAAATGAAAAGTTTTCCAATTAAAAAAAACATTTTGCTATATAAAAAATCACTAGTTACTCTTGAAATTTAAATACTACTATTCACTTTTCAATTTGAAGAAAAAATAACACTTATACGTTACGAGAGATGCTCTTAATCAACTATATATAATATGTAACAAAAAATAATTAGTCTTTCCAAACTATAGTATTCAAATTTAGAATTTGCTGTCTACATATTTCTAGATGAAACTCATACTCAGATAAATAAATAAATATATTTATTTTTATATATATATATATATATATATATAATGATGATCTTAGTAATATATTTCGTCAATGGAAGAATACATTTTCTACCATACAATGTGATAGCTTTTTTTTTTAATTAATAATTAATTTCGTAAATGATGAACAATTTCGATTAAGATTAATATTTATTTGCAAGGCAGTAATTGTATGTACTCTCCTAGTTTTCTATATACAATGAATTCTTATTTACACAGAAAAAAATGTGAATGCATATTTTCTTTACATGTTTACTTAATAATTAAAATCAAATACCAATATATATACAACAAATCAATCAATAAAACTAATTAAACGAACCAAAAACTAAAGTATTATTTACATATTCACATGATTACTTACTTGGTGACTTCTTACAAGGATTTGAACCTAGACGAAGTTCAAGATCAAGCTCTTCTTCACTTTCTTTTAAACCCTTTACTTCTTCGTCATTTTTCGATCGATCGGTATTGCACAAGAAATTAAAAGACACTTCTTCGACATGATCTTGGTCACGATTTCTTGAAGTGTTAGAAATATTTTCTTGATGTTGATCTTGTTTTATGATTAATGCTTGACGGAGTTTTGCTCTGTCTTTTCTATGGATGTTCATGTGGCCTCCTAAGGCTTGTGCATTTGAGAAGCCTCTTTCACAAAAATCACATAAGTAAGGTGTTGCTTGATGACCAGACCAAGAATATGATCGACGATCCAAATATTTTCTATCCATTTTTCTATATTTTCGAGAGAAATTCACAAAGTGTAGGGTGTAAATTTTGGACTATATAATTATCTTAGTTTTTTAATTAGTTAAGAAAAAGTCAGAGCCGACTTTGTTTTTTTTTGTTTGCTTAGGACATTAGGTATATATTATATTATATATATATATAACCGTCAAAAGTATTAAGAGAATAATAGGATTAATAATGATTGTTTGCCGACAATACACATATTGTTTCTAGGACTTTGATGCAGCCAAAAAAAAAATTAATTAAATCGATAATTTGATTAAAAAAATGAAAAAGTAAAGGTGGAAAGAAATGCATGGTTCTCAATTTTTTTAATCTATACAAAACTAAACTAAATTAAAGTTAAATTTAAACTTTGTATTAAGAAAAAACACAAAAACTCTTAAAACATTTTTTGCACATATATTTATGTTTTTTTATATAACTGTGGAGTTTCGAACCTTATGGTAAATTGGTATTGTGACGATGAACATCACTCCCGCACAATAGCCAGACCGTAGTTTCCACGGGTCCAAGATTAGCCTATGATACTACTCTCTAATTACAAAAGAGTAAATCATATTAATGTTTTCCTTATCTTTATATATATATATATATATATATTTTAGGAAACATGGGGTCCAACTCAAAACCAATTGGTAATGAGTGGAGTAGCCCATATCCTTATATATTCATTTAAATGTTAGTCTCTTTTCCAATGTGGGATTGAAATTCTAACAATATATGTTGATAGATTTAAGAGAAAATTATATTATTTACATCATATCTAAATGTATTTAGTTGATTGATTTTTGTTATACTTTTTTAATCTAACATATATAAGTTGAGAGTTTTTTTTAGGATGGATGATTTATTAAGAATAGTATCGTATCAATAAAAATAAAACACGAAGAAACCTCTCAAGTGAGATATGTTTGGCAGTCGACAACTCTTTCGAATTTCTAGGCATAACACATCATATATATATATATATATTTAATATAATAAGTGATATGAGAAGTGTAGGAGGCAAAGCCACACGATTTAGTAGTCAATTTTTTTAATGTATGTAAATGATGACGAGGCTTAGTTAACTTGTTAAACTTAAACATGTACTGTTTTTAACTTTTGAAAGGTTAAATAAATATTAATTATTTTAATTAGTTGTATTAGTAAAACTACAGAACAATTCTACTTTTAATTAACTCTATGGTTTCTCTAAGAACAATTCTGGCTGGAACATGTCCTTTTTACGGACTTTTTCAATGTGTGAGTGTTACATGCGTCTCTATCTCCAATTATAAACTGAATTTAATTTAAAACTAGATATTTTGACAATAATAAAAAAATATTTGTTGAGCTCATAAGCTTCTAGGCAGAGTTAAAAAAAAAAGCTTTTAGAGATAGAGAATTGGATACACTAAATAAATTATATATGATTATAAAAAAAAATTAGAGTTATCGGAAGCTTTAGTCGAAAATAAAAAATATTATTTGGTTTTTAGTCACCGATCTGAAAATCTTCGAGTTAATGAAGTAAGAAACAAACAATTATAATTTTTTTTAACGGTTAAACAAACAATTATAATTAAAATTATAAAAAATATTTAAATTTTTTTTATTAAAAAATTATACCGTAAACCGTCGTCTACTTAGCCTATGCCATGGACCGACTTTAGAAGAAATATAACAAAAAACTTAGAGGGTATTTGAATTGACATATTTCACAAATAATTTTTTTTTTAGTGATTAAATCTATTTATTCACGGCTTTTATAAAATAATACAAGTAATTATAACTTATAAGTGGATGAAGTAAACAAAAATACCATTTCCACAAATTGAACTTTTACAACCCTAGAAAAATTAATCACTCAATTTCTTAAAGTAACTTTTAAATATTGGAAATGTATCAAGATTATTTAAATAAATGTTCTTATCTTTTCTAAATAAAATATTGATGTAATAATCGGTCTGGATAAAAAAAAAAAGTGTTACATTTTCACAATCATTTTTTCAATCGCAACTATTCCTAATTTCCTAATATAGATAAATAATATTGTTATTTTTTTATACTATATAGTCATAATATTGCTCTCTTTTTATTAAATTATGTAAAACTGTAAAATACCAACCTCGAAATCAAACTGATTTAAAAATTAAATTACACCCATTTTGTTCACAACTTCCTAAACTAAGAATGTTCCACACCAAGCAGTTCTGCAGTTCCCCATCACACAATGCCAAAGACCAACCTCCGTTTCAAAACCCACAATTTTAAAGACGGGAGAGGTAAAGGAATATAAAAAAAGTGTAGAAATATAAAAAAAAGTGTACAAATTTACATGAAACTTGCAAACAACTCTTCTCTCACCCTGAAGATTTACACAAGCTGAATACGGAATCTTGTAACTGGGAACTCAAGTTAGCGAGTCAGCTAGTAATAACGTATGCCACCATCCACAGGCAACCTTTCTTAGCCTGCACCCGTCAAGCTTGACTTGTGTCGGAATGTTCCGATCAATCGTGTCTCCTAGACCCAACTGTTCAGACACAAGAGGGTACAAGAACGAGACGTTAGACGTGCAAATGCCATGAAAATGAAGCTTGGATAAGTAGCCACACTGTTCAGAGCTTGATTAGTAGAGTTTTAAACCAAACTCAAAACTTTTTAAAAACCGATCAAATTTAACTAACATAACATTCAGGAAATTTTGTTCCTCCTCTATGTTCTTATTTTGAGTTTTTCTTATACTTTAAACTCTTTAAAAAATAAAAAAAGTTTCTTATACCTTAATATATTTAATTAATTTTTTATTATGTCATCTAAAATCTTTATTTTGTATTTTTTTAGTAACTTTTATGTTTAAAAGCTCACTATTTTATCAATTATAATATTTTGTAGTTTATTGGCTATCGGAACCTTAGTTAAACAACTCTTAAAATTGGTCAATTACCTGTCCGTATTTGTTCCAGCCCCAGCAGAGCAACTGACCATCTTCTGCATAAACAAAAACCACCAAACGAATAAGCAAAACCGGAAAAAACAATAATCAGTACCGCGGCAAAGATATTACCGGAAACTAAAACTAAAGGGCATCTCTACATGAAGCGTAAGTCATGAGTTTAAAGCTCTTCTTCATTCATGTGTATATATTAGAAGGAAGGAAAATCTTTTTATCTGTTGAAAACCAATTGGCCACAAATTGAAACCAAAACAATGCAAAATGAGACCTGAAGACAAGTTGCAGCAGATCACAAGTAGGGCTCTTTTGTTTCTTCTTGAAAAACAACTGAAAACAAATTCCAAGTTGCTAGGGCTTAGTTCAGTTCTTAAGGTCTCTTTGCCACATTTGAAAACCATACCTGCTAAGACAGCACTATGCCGCGCGCCACAACTAACTACTTTTGCGTGCTTGTTCTCCAAACTCTGTCCATCCAGCAGCCTCGGTATCGTCTAAAACAAGAAGAGGGTGGGTGGATACATTACTTGCGAATATGAACTGTTTCCACTCGTATATACACAAAAGTATAAGATTTAGAAAACAAAAGTCAATTTTTTGGATTGCAAGGTGTACCTCATAGTGATCAGTGTTGGTTCCTAGTTGCCCAAATTGGTTTCCACCAAAGGCATACACTTTACCATCACTAGAGATGCAAATGGTATGCCACAATCCAGCTGCTACACTCTCCATACGAACACACTGCACTGATGACACAGCCATGGGTCTTAACTGGTCATTTGTGTTTCCCTGGCCACACTAAATGCCAAGAAAAATTGTCAGCTTAGCTATACATAACGTCTTTAAAGTCAGGTTCCTCTTTGGTAGGAAATCATTCACCTGTCCATAGAGTCCCCAGCCAAAAGTTATTAACCCTCCAGCATCTGCAACTAGGAAAGATAAATAAGTTCTTGCTTCACACCAAGCCAACGGAAAAAACTGTCAGAGAATTAACTCAAAAGTGACAACATACCTGTAATTACTGCACTATGACGGCCTCCACAAGCTATTGCCTTTATAAATCTACTAGGAACTCTTGAAGCTTGAGTAGATGTAGTTGCAGTCACTTGATGGATAAAACAAGACCTTTCTTTTCCATTCCCATGTGATTCAATGCAAGGTATTAGATGAGGAGATGACACCATTTTTATTCGAGAACCCAATCCTAGTTGCCCCTCGCCTCCATATCCCCAACCCCAAACCTGTCCGATATCTGAAACTTACACTTAGGGTGTAATTATCCTCAAATTGTCTAATTCTTAAAGCTTCACATTAACCTAAACAAAATGTGACTACATGAAGCAGCTCCATCTCAGATTGTGAAGAAGTCGTTATTCAACTTCACCTGACAATGCTAGAGTATGCCGACCACCAGTAGCCACACTGGTGATCCTCACTCCATGTCCGAAACTCACAAGTGAAGGTGTTGTAGCAAAGAAGTCTTCTCCAGTTGTGACGCCCTCGGCTTCATCTTTGGCTGTTAACACACGTCTACGCTTTACTGGTTCCTCCCCTGCCTTTGGATTCTCAGTCGGTAATGTCATACCGCTGGATGCATTTGAGCCTTGTGACGGTTGACTCACTATCACAAAGAGAACATGTAATACCTGTCATTCATGAAAATCACCTAGCAACAATTCAAAGCCAGAAATATCCCAAAATTTCACCTTGCTCGGTTGAGCTACGCTGCTGCTTTCCTCCAGGATCTTTTGGAGGACCACTTCCTCCACCAGCAACAAGCTCCCGACTATATTTTCCTGATGGAATGCACTCCTTCCAACCCCATGTAAATGCTTCACCTGCATCTGATCAAGCCGACATATGGTCATCACTCATCAGAGCAGGCTTAGTTACAAGAGTCATTTGTCTATTTTATAAAATTAAACGAAATTATATATCAGTAAAAGCAGACGAGCATTGGCGTGTTTGTTTCTTTACCATTCCGACAAAGTCAAGCAGCAAGGATTACTTCTTGCAAAAGGAGCCACCGTACAGAAAAAAGGCAGAGAAAAAGACGATGTAATCGCTCACGGATATAAAATTGCTCACAATATTACAGACTATAGATGACGCTGATTTAACAGCGACTAAATTGATGTTTGCAATTGGTGTTGAGTTTTTATCCAGCGACTAGAGCAAATAAAGATGGTTTAGTCGTTGGATTGATCATAATATTTATTATATTTTTGCAAGAATTAAAAACTGCCGCTAGACTTTGTCTCTAGGGTAAAGAGATGAACACACTCGATACAAACTAGAGACACGGAAACACTATCGTCATCTCTAACACATTTCTTGTTTCATTTCATAAACCACAACATTCTAATATGGCAATAAAAATGTATAGCTTTAACATAGAACAAATGTATACACTTGAGAAACATCATCTCTAAGTCGAAGGACAAAGAAAAGGTTCATACCTGTAACAACCGCACAATGTGCCCATCCTGCTGAAGCCTGGACGACTGGAGCCTCAGTTGGGAGAGGAAACGGCTCTGGAATTTCCTTAAAGATAGTATCAGAGGAAGATGATAAGGAATGAAATCATCACAAACAGTAGAAAAACAACAAAATTCCATCGTCTTATAACGTTACCCCGTGTTTTCCCGAAGCCACATAGCTTTGTCCTTCATCGTCAGCTGAACCCCATGTTATAAGCTTCCCAGACTCTAAACTCAGCAACAGAAAAATAAGTTTGAGTTCAGATCGACGACATCGACTTGTTCACATTTCAAATCGCATTTTGCAGAGCAAAAAAAAAAACAATAGCAGAGAAGTAGCAACGATGATGACGAACCAACCTGAAATAGCCATAGCGAATCCACAACCGCCGCCACAAACATCTTTCCACGAATCTCGGCCGTGAACATCCGCCGGTAATCGCAAGGGAACAGGAGAGAGAATAGGAGATTTCTCCGGCGCTGCTCCCGGTAAGTAACCGGACATGTAAACTACAGTCGTCTTGCGTTCCTCCATCGGAACTGGTACTCCATTATTGTTTCCATTCATGATATACGATCTCTGAGAACCACAAACACAGACACAAGTCAAAAACACCTCAAACAAACCAAAAAAGGAAAAAAAGTGAAGATCAAGAGTCAATAAATTGAAAGAAAAAGAGCCCTAGCCATACAATCAAATCTGTTAAGAGTGATCCTCGCTTCACTTTCTCATCAATTTGGCATTTTCCGTCATTGATAAAAGAAAACAAATTGACGCCTCGGACGAGTTGACTCGGTGAGAAAACACGATAGTGGGGGAGAATCAATTTCGAGAACTTAGGGTATGCCACGTCGGATGCCACGTCATATTGAGGACACGTGGTATAGTATTAACCGTGTTTCATTTTTCTTCGGGAAGTTTCTGGAAAAACGATTTAAAGGTACTTTGGCGATTGTTGGACACGTGGTTGGGAAACTGACCTTAGTTTATTCCTAGTGGCTCTAATTAAATATTAGGTGATTAATATTAATTTATATTTTATAAAATTGGAAAATGTCATTTAATAAGAGCCAGTTATAAATTGGATGAACGGTAGTGGATGGACGTCCCATGTAAAGAGCTCATCTCAGTCGTATCTATATACCAAATTTAGTACTCTCTCTGTTTCAAAATAAATACACTTTTAGGTTTTTTATTTTGTTCCAAAATAAATTAACTTCTCATTTTTTTAGAGAAAAAAAAAACATAATTTCCCTTTTTACCCTTATTTATTATTTGTTATTAATAAAACATTAAATAAGAATATAATACAAAATAAGGATAGAAGAGTAATTTTATATACCTCCTAAATTATTGTGCAAAAACCTTAAAATGTATATATTATGAAACAGAGGTTTTCTACTTGACGGTTTAGATATATTAGACCATTTATAATGGGAGTCTATAGTAAAAATTTTACTCTATTATAGAATAATTCAGTTTTAATAGAATTTTATATTTCATTCTAAAATAAAGTAAAAAAATAGAATTACTCTAATAATTTTCACTCTATTTTAGAGTGAAACTTTTTATTCACATTATTGTCCTTTATATTTTTTTTTTGAAACATCATTATATTATTAGATAGTATATGGATGATACAAATAGGTTCGTAGCCACCAAGGTGGAGAATCATAAACAGTACAAACATTCAATGAGGTATAAGCAAATTTTGCTAAGCGATCTGCAGCTTGGTTTTTCTGTCGTTTGATATGAGCCAATGAACAAAGTGAAAGTTTATTTATCCAGTGGCGAACATCGAGGAGAAGATTGCCCAAGTCGACATGATTCTCCTGTTTATTAATCACATTAGTCAATGTTAGATTGTTTCCTTCAAACCATACTATCCTCCAACCACGGCTCCAAACTCGATGAACCACGTACAAGAATCCTTGTGCTTCAGCTTGCAATGGATTAGATACCTTTGGTAATTTTGCCCACCCGCCATCAATATAGCCACCAGTATAATCTCGGATTAGCCAGCTAACACTCATAAAGTCAGAACCTTGTTTATATGTTGAATCAAAATTACACTTTAACCACTCACGAGGTAGTGGTTCCCATTGACTATTGGTGGAAGCATGTAAGCTCGTAGTATCAGATTTGGGTCGTGGTCATGGGTAAGCAGAGAGCCATTCAGCTACTGCTTTGGTGCTTCGTTGGACAACTTGATTTGGATGGGTAGTTTTATGTTGAAAGAGAAATTCATTCTTGGACTTCCAAAGTAACCAGAGAAGCCAAAATGGTTGTAGCCGAGTTTGAGGATAAACGTGGTCTAGTTGTAGAAGGAAAAAAAGCTTACTGAGATTAACTTCCAAATCATGGTTGGCATCTTCAAAACATCTAAAATCGGCGCACCGCCAAACCCCTTTGGCGAAAGGACATTCGAAGAGAATGTGATTGAGTGACTCAATTGCTTGACAACACCGTTGGCAGATTGGATCAGTGTTAGGAATCAGAGAATGTAACTTGTTGGTTGTAGGAACAGCATTAGCTATGGCTTTCCAAAGGAAGAATTTGATTTTCGGTAAAACCGGCAAGTCCCAAACCTATTTTTTAAGTTGAGTCGACCTGGGTGGAGCCTGAATTGAGTCAGGAAGTGTATTGTCATGGGTGGCAACCCAATATCCGGATTTAACTGTATATTGTTCATCAATGGTATATGGCCAAAAGAATTTGTCATGTGTAGTGTATTTTGAAAGACGGTGTGTTGTAGCCAAGGCTGCATCAACGGGGTGTAAAACCGAGGTTAGTTTGTCCACATCCCACTCATGAAGCCCAGACTTCCAAAGCTGGTGCACGGTCATGCTACTGTCAGACGATATTCCATGTGCTAAATGAGGGGGTAGACATGCGAGCCAGTGGTCCGTCCAGACGTTAGTATCTTGTCCATTGCCTAACTGTTTTTGTAATCCTTGTTTTAGTAACTCCTTTCCAGCCTGAATGGATCTCTAACCATAAGATGGGTGTACTCCACATTTGTGAGTTGACGAACGTGGTATTCGTATGGTAACGACTTTTGTATAAATGAGCGAGGAGCGAGTTAGGATGCATTAAAAGCCTCTAAGCCTGCTTACCCAACAAAGCACGGTTAAACTGGTGTGTGTCTTTAAAACCAAGACCGCCCTCTCGTTTTGGAAGCGAGATTCGCTTCCAAGCTACCCAAGAAATCTTTCGAGTACCACTGTTCGTTTGACCCCCACCAGAACTTGGATAAAATACGATCAATAGCCGCACAATTCTATTTAGGCAGTAAGAAACAACTCATAAAATACACGGACTGAGCCTGTGCAACAGCTTTGATTAACGTTTCTTTACCAGCTATTTTAAGAAACTTGTTGCACCAATTCTGAACTGTATCTTCGACACGGGATATTAGGCTGCGAAGCATAAAGTCTTACTGCGTCTGTATTGTTCAAGGAGACCTAGATATTTTCCTCCGCCTCCCACATTGAAGATACCGATGATTTGTTGAATACGTTGTCGCCGTCGTTGATCAATTGACATCCCATAAATTATAGAGGATTTCTCTAAGTTGACCTTTTGTCCTAAAAGGGATTCGTAGTCTTATAATATATAGGCCATACAAGCACAATTCTCAGTATTTTCTTGACAAAAGAACAAAGAGTCGTCAGCAAACAAGAGGTGAGAAATCGACGGACTCGAGCTGGTTAGCTTCATGCCCGTGAATTCTCGACGATTAGCAGCGAAGATGAGCATCTGTTAGAGTGTCTCAGCGCAGAATAGAAACAAGTATGGGGACAGAGGGTCACCTTGACGTAACCCACGAGTAGGTTGAATATGGCCATAGTCGGTTCCATTAATAAGGACCGAAAAAGAGACAGTTGTGACACAATGCATAATCCACCGTACCCATTGGTCCGCAAATCCCAGCTTTTTCATTATTGACTCCAAAAACTTCCATTCAACCCGATCATATGCCTTGTTGATGTCTGTTTTTATTGCAATAAAATTTTTAGCACAGTCTTTTTGGAGTTCAAAGCATGGAGAAGCTCATGAGCAATCAAGATATTATCCGTAATGTGTCTACCTGGGACGAAGGCTGCCTGAGAAGGGGAAATAATTTGATCCAGAATACCTTTGAGGCGGAAGACCAATATCTTGGAAACAATCTTGTAGCTAACTCTACATAGACTAATCGGACGAAAATCGGCCATAGAAGTGGTATTTGCAGTCTTCGGTATTAGGCAAAGATGGGTGTGATTAATAGATCACTCCAGTGTGCCTGTAAGAAAAAACTTCTTGACCATATGACACACGTGTGGACAGACATCATTCCAGAATTGTTGATAAAATGCAGCTGAGAACCCATGTTCGGGTGCCTTATCGAAACCAAGTGAGAAAACTGCCTCTTGAATTTCATCATCATGAATGGCTCGTATTAACTAAGTATTCATGGTTGATGTAACTATCGGTTCAATCTGAGGTAGAACAACATCAATGGACAACGTTGAGGAAGTAGTGAAGAGATTTGTAAAATATTGTGCTGCAAGCTGACCAATATCCTGATCCTTGGCATAGACAGTGCCTTGTTCATCCACAATGTGTTTAATGCACGTTCGAGGCTTGCGAGTCTTGGTAAGTCGATGAAAAAAGGCAGTATTTCGGTCTCCAGCCTTTAGCCAAGTGTTTCTACTCTTCAATTTCCAAAAGACTTCTTCATCAAAATATGCTTGATTTAACTCATCTCGTAGCCGACAGATCTCTGGTTGAGGAACTGAGGGATTTCATAGAGCTTGATCTAAATGGCGACGGATTCTGTGAATAGTATCAGAAGCATTGTACGGGTGGGTGCGTTTCCAACGGGCAATTTCTGAGCGACAGGAGTCCAGTTTAGAATTGAAGTCCCTAGACTGTAGATGTTGGCGGTCCCAAAACCTGTGGATAGATTCCGGATAGTCTGTTCTATTGTGAAGTCGTTTGTCATACCAGAACAAACGACGTCTAGGTGTGGTGGCATAGGCAATAGTGATGAGTAATGCTCGGTGGTCTGATTCAGCGAGCTCCAAAAATTCAACTGTAGAGTGAGGATACATAGCTTGGCAGGTAGAATTCGCCATAGTCCTGTCAAGGCAGCATTCCACTAGACCAGCTCGTGTACGCCCTACCCAACTAAATCGCTTACCACAATGATGATGCAAATCACATGTAGTAACCATATCGCGGAATTCTTAAAAGCTACATTATGTCCGAAGCCTACCCCCCGCTTCTCTGAATTGTTTAATATCTCGTTGAAATCTCCGCAAAGGAGCAAAGGTCCGTATCGTGTCGTTGCAAGACGTTGCAATGTTTCCCACAGATGAGACCGAAATCTCTGTTCAGGGTGGCCATAGACGCATGATAAGTAGAAATGAAACTCTTTATATTGGATTTGAAGATCTACAGGTCTTGAAGTAAAAGAAATACAAGAAACATAAATTTCAGACTTCCAAAACACCACCAATCCACCGTCGATTCCAATAGGAGAAACTATCTTCATATGGTGGAAATTGAGTTGAGCTCCCACGTCACGAACATAATCATCTTGTTTTTTGGTCTCCATTAAGAACAACACGTCCGGGAGATACTTGCGTTGCATCTCCTTAAGGTCGAACTTTCAGGCGTTGTCCCAAACCTCGACAGTTCCAAACTTGAACTCTCATGGATCCAATGGTGGTATCGGGCCCACCGCGCCTCAGTTAGTATGATCTGAATTAAAGGAAAAAGGACTGGAATCAGAGTAAGCATCCTGCAACAATCTTAAGGAAGTAGAGTCAGTGTTAAGCAGGTTCACTGATTCTTCGTGATGACCACACACACATTATTGTCGCTTATTAATTCTTAATTTTTATATATAAACATTATTATATTATTTATATATATTAAATTAATTCAAAATATGTTAATGATGACATCTAGATAATCAATTTTTGTTTTAGTTTATTTATATTATTACATGTTATTTTAATAAAAATTAATCATTTAAAAGTGTTTTTGTTCAAAATAAATAAATGAGTTTTATTTGTAATTTGTAAGAATAATTTAACAATTAATAATTAAATAAATAAAAAATATATATTTAAAAATAGAGTGATACATCAAATCAATTTTATTATAAAGTTACTCTATAATAGAGATTACTCTATAATAGTAGTAAAAAATAGAGTTATACATTAAAGATGTTCTTAACCTCTTTCATTAAAGGGTCCGCTGTATTTTAAACCCCAACCTATACCGAAAACATGTGATAAATCTTAACCTAAATAAATACCCAAAAAATTCTCCAACCTATTAAAACGCTGCGTAATAGCCCCTCTGTGATTGTTCTGTCACGGAGCCATTTGGGTCCGTTAATTTCTCTTTTAATGAAACAACGAGTTTTATTTAAAGATTAAAAAAAACAAAAAAAAATATTATAAAAAGAATGAAGTCCCTTGTCTCTCCGAGAAACCCTAAAATCACGATTTTTGCCCCTTTTATATATCTCTTTCTGATCTCTTTCAGATCTTTTTCAGATCTACCTTTCAGATCTTCTTTCTTTCTTCCTTCTTCTCGTATCTACCTTCTTTTTCGTAAATGAGTCAATTTTCGGGTGTGAATGATATATTTGGAATGCCTAGAAAATGTGCATGTGGAAAATCAGTGGGTGTGTTTACTGCGAAAACTGAAAACAACTTTGGGCGTCGATTCTTCCGCTGTAAAGCGTATGACAAGCCCGGTGAACATATGTTTAAATGGGTTTATGGAGCATTAATCGAAGAAGTTGGAGTAATGGTCGAAACTCAATTAATATTTCGTGATGAAATTTTGAAGCTCAATATGCAAGTGAAACAGCTCAATGTGCAAGTGAAGCAATTAGCTGAAAAAGAAAAAAACTTTGAAAAATTTCTTATGTATTTTTGCATTGTGTTTGTATGATTGTTGTATTCAGCTATGTTAAATCTTAATAAAATTTCAGTTTATGTTCATCATTCTTTCTGGTAATTTTTTGTCTGAAATCATTCGTTAAAAACTGGAAATTTTTTAGCTTGAAAGTGGAGAAGCAAAAATCCGTTTGCATAATAAATAAAGGTTGGGGCTCATTACACACTTAAAGGTTGGGGTCCATTTCACATCGCAAAACAAATAGACAAAAAACAGGAAACAACAAATCCCCACAAAACAACAACCCCGAACAACAACCACCGTGATGTCATTCTTGCGTGAGATCTCCTGGTCCAAGAGGAGTTGAAGAAGATGCACCCGCTTCAGATTGTGAAGTGGAAGAGCAGAAGAAGAAGCGCCGCCATCGCATGTTCTAGAGTTGTGACCCGTATGCTTTCATCTCCTACAAGTCTAGGGGGGAAAAACATAAGCAAGTGTATAAGTAGCAAAAAAATAATACATAAACATTTGTAAAAATAACAGAAACAATAAGGCAGAAACATTTGGGGTTGTCTTCGGGGTGGAGGTGCCTCATCGTCCAATGGATTGATGGTACGAACCTTTTTCTTTTTAGGAGGTCCTGGCATTTTCCTATGTGGTGGCGGCTTGATAAATGAATCTCCCCTTAGTACCCATAAATTCATGCCGTTTGTGGGCATTATATTCCCATTCGAGCACCAACATCATCGACGCCCTCAATATCATCATAGAAGTCATCTGAACTACCACCATCATCGTCAATGATTCCATCGACAAAGAGAAATGCATTACTTGTCATCGTTCGTCTTTTAGCCACACGAACGAAATCTTCCACACTATTGTCATCACTGATATCTATTCTATGGGTTAATTTGACATCTTTGAAATAAGAGTATATAATCCTACTATACTTGTAACCCAACTCGGTGACAATATCATTCAATTTTTCTATAGTTGAAGTAGACTCGTCCAATAGATACTCGTGCTTGTCGCCTCCGCCATACCGCACTTCGTCTAACCAAGTTCCATCAATATATATGACAAGCCGAATGTACCCGTAATTTTGAAAAGAACCCATTAATAAACAAATATTAACCCGTTAATCATGTAAAGGTAAATCAATTCAAGCGGCAAAAAGTGCTTTAACAATGGAGAAGCAATAAACTAAGCAATAAGATCACGTTCAAATGAGTTACAAGCAATAAATCAAAAACTATTAAATAATTTAATGAAAAGAATCTATGAGTATTAAACAATTCAAAATAACCTAAACACTATTAAACAATTTAGTGAAAAGAATCCATTGAGTATTAAACAATTCAAAATAACCCAAAAACTATTAAACAATTGTTCAAGATCCCACAAAGTATTAAACAATTGTTAAATTCTAAATATATTTTTGTAACATTCGCTAAACCCAAGCTCAGCAGGTTTTACAACCTTCTAAAACCGAGACTAAACCCCAATTTCGNGGTTAATTTGACATCTTTGAAATAAGAGTATATAATCCTACTATACTTGTAACCCAACTCGGTGACAATATCATTCAATTTTTCTATAGTTGAAGTAGACTCGTCCAATAGATACTCGTGCTTGTCGCCTCCGCCATACCGCACTTCGTCTAACCAAGTTCCATCAATATATATGACAAGCCGAATGTACCCGTAATTTTGAAAAGAACCCATTAATAAACAAATATTAACCCGTTAATCATGTAAAGGTAAATCAATTCAAGCGGCAAAAAGTGCTTTAACAATGGAGAAGCAATAAACTAAGCAATAAGATCACGTTCAAATGAGTTACAAGCAATAAATCAAAAACTATTAAATAATTTAATGAAAAGAATCTATGAGTATTAAACAATTCAAAATAACCTAAACACTATTAAACAATTTAGTGAAAAGAATCCATTGAGTATTAAACAATTCAAAATAACCCAAAAACTATTAAACAATTGTTCAAGATCCCACAAAGTATTAAACAATTGTTAAATTCTAAATATATTTTTGTAACATTCGCTAAACCCAAGCTCAGCAGGTTTTACAACCTTCTAAAACCGAGACTAAACCCCAATTTCGTAAGGAAATCCATAGATTTACAATTTTCGCAAAAAATCCCAATTTTCGCAAATAAACCCTAACCAAATCCATGGATTTACAATTTTTGCAAGGAAACTCAAGCTCAGCAAGGAAATCCAGTGATTTAGAATTTTTGCAAAGAACCCCCAATTTCCGCAAAGAAACCCTAACCTACACCACCTTATTATATCACGATTTCACAAAAAAATTAACCAAGAAGAATAAATTAGAGCCACAGAAACATACCTCATTCTCACCAAAATCTATTGTCGGAGAGAGAAAAGATTGAGCGGGAGAGAAGATGGAGAACAATGAGTTTTCGCGATTTTGAGTTGGAGAGAGATGAGTTTTCGCGATTTTGAGTTGGAGAGCGATGAGAAGTTAAGGCTTTTTTCTTCTAAATGAAACTCGTTGTTTCATTAAAAGAGAAATTAACGGACCCAAACGGCTCCGTGACAGAGCAGTCACGGAGGGGCTATTTTGCAGCGTTTTAATAGGTTGGGGGATTTTTTTGCGTATTTATTTAGGTTGGAGTTTATCACATATTTTCGGCATAGGTTGGGGGTCTAAAATACAGCAGACCCTTCATTAAATTAGATATAGGAGGTGATTGGGATCGACAGTTAGTTTTCATTTTTCTCATTATATCTTTTCCCAATATTTTATATATCTTTTTCCCAAATGTTTATAATTTATTATAGTTTTAATTTTATGAAATTTAAAATTAACAAAGAATATACTCTCCCCATATAAAAAAGATGGATGTTTTAAAAAAGATTGATTTTTTAATCAATTTTTAATTAAATTTAAATAATAAAAATGATTATTTTTATGAATTTCAAAATTTTAGGTTACAAATTCAAAAATATTTTAATTAAAAACAATAAAAAAATATATTTAATTATCAATTATACGTAAAAAAATCTTAAACGTCAATTTTTTTGAAACGGAGGAAGTATATTTTATATAATTTTCTATTATAAATTAAAATTCTAATTTACAGTTTTCGTTACAAATTATATTTTTATCTACAATTAAAGTCACATTTTTAAGAGTAAAAGATAGGGAGACATGAGACGGGTACCCTTAATTTTGGGTATACCCGTTGTAGGGTTTTTAGATGTATAAAGCGGAATTTTAAGAAACACTTTCCTAACCTCTAAACATTGATCTATTGCATAAACCAATTAGATTAGCAAAAGGTAGAATCACTTACCTCTCTTAATGCGTGTTCAATCAAACGATATAGAGAACATAGCCATACGTGTAACTCGTCTTACTCACTCCACCCGAGCATAGATCTAAATCCCTTTACGTCAGCTGCTAGGGTGACCGTAGAAAGGGTGTCGGGAAAATGGCTTAACTAATTGAGCTGAGAATATGTTTCTAATGAAACCAATGACTCTTAGTGGCTTAGACGATCTCTTAGGTCAACATCTTAATTTATAGTCATAAGTAGATAAATATTTAATATCTTAATTAAATATTCATACTTATAAAAAATAATAACCTTTATTTAAGTTTATCTTCAGATATAAATAACTCTTTTTCATTATCTTTAGTTAACAATAACTCTATATTGTTTGAATATTCTCTTTAAAAGTTATATCTTATATATTATATCATTTATAGTATAATATTCTCTCAACATATCTAGTTCATACATTCTCATGGTGTGACCTTGTAGGATCGATTATAATAGCAATGAACTTTACAACTTAAAGTCCATAAATCATAGTTGACTTCTAGCAAAGCATTACGACTCCTACAATAATCAGATTATGGATCTCTATTAGTAGTCATACTTCATAATCAGTAATTGTGTATTTAACTAAATGACCCGATTCATTCACTCGTTACACGACACAACCCCTACGAGTAGTACAAAAATAGTATTTGTACCCAACTTGGGTACTCAGAAATATGGGTACCCGAAAAATTTCAGAGTGCCCGCTAATTACCCGATTCAACCCGCTTTAAATCTAAAACTTTATAGAAATATACAATATAATATATTTAGACATAAAAAATAGATAAATTCATATAGACTATATAAAAAAAATAACATTTTCTATAAAATAAACATAACTGTCGAAATGGGCTTAAGTATGTGGGCTTGATCAAAGCCCAAAAGTGTGAATTACGAAAATGTCGTCGTTTTCGTACTTGAAGCCGTTTAAAAACAGAAGTCGTTGGATCTTGAGCTTGGGTTGTTGAGTTCCGTTAAAAAGTTTTGGGTCTTCATCTTCAAGCTCCGATTTGCAGAGGGATCGACGAATATCAGCTCGAATTCGTCATCTAAAGTCGTGATCGTTGAAGAGATCAGGTGCCATTACTAATCAGAATCAGCTGATTACTTACTCCTCTATTTTCTCTTGTTCTAAGTTCAAATTCAATTGTAATTGCTCAAGATTGAGCTCCAAGAACTACAGTTTGGTGATAGTGGATTCCGGAATCTATTCCGGCGTGACGTAGGCATCAATTTCGTCGATTGGTGCTGAACACGTAAAATTGCTCGGTGTTCTTTCTCTCTTTCGAATTCAATCTCTTCTCTCTTCTTTCTCAAGTTCTTAGCGAAGTTAAAAGGAATCAGATACAATTGACCTTCAGTTTGATCTATTGTATCAAAAGATTACAGTACAAGTGGTATCAGAACTACGACTTGATAAAGATCAGTCACAGAGGTATTCTTTCATAGTTGGTTAATCTCGAAGAAATGACTTCCGCGAAGGTTGAATTCGAGAAGTTCAACGGTACTGGAGATTATATGCTATGGAAAGAGAAGCTAATAGCACATTTACGGATACTGGGCTTGTATGATGTTATTAGCAAGGATTTATGTGATGATGAAGAAGAGGATCAAACCGAGATTGTTAAAAGAAAAGCTGATGAAGGTTAGAAGTACAATAATCTTGAATCTTTCAGATAATGTGCTAAGAAAGGTGATTAAAGAGAAATCTGCAGTTAGTATGTTGAAAGTTCTCGATGATTTGTATAGCTCCAAGTCTTTATCAAATCTGATGTTGATGCAGCAAAAGTATTATGAATATTCGATGTCTCATAGCTTAACAGTGGAAAAGAATGTAGATGAGTTTCTCAAGATCATTCAAGATCTTGAGAATGCAGATGTGAAGATTTTCGAACAGGATCAAGCTATTAGGTTGTTAATGTCTCTGCCTCAAACATATAACATCCTAAAGGAGACTCTGAGATATTCGAAGACTTCCCTTACTCTAGAAGATGTGACTACAGCCATCTCATCTAAAGAGAATGTCACAGCAACTCAGAACAAAACTGGAAAGAATGTTGCAGAAGGTCTGTATGTTAAAGAAAAACAGGAATCAAAGGGAGCAAAGTCTGAAGGTAAAGCAGATGGTAAATCAAAGAAGAAGAAAGGGAAGAACAAACCTGGATGCTGGATATGTGGAGATCTTGAGCATTACAAGCTGCAATGTCCCAAGTATGATCCTAAGAAAGATAAGAGTCTGCAGAAGGGTTTAGCAGCACAGGTTAATAACAATGAAAAAAAGGTGGAGCTTCTTTATGTTAATGAAGCTCTTAATGTGTCTGGAAGTGAATTGGAATTCAAATGGATCATAGACTCAGGTTGCTCCTACCATATGTGTTGGATTAAGGATTGGTTTACTGAGTTTGATGATTCTGCAACAGGTTCAGTAAGAATGGCAAATGATACTTTCTCTGAGGTTAAGGGAATTGGCTCTGTCAAGATTACTAATATTGATGGTTCAGAAGTGATACTGCGCAAGGTAAGGTTCATACCTGATATGAGAAGAAACCTAATCTCTCTAGGTACTTTAGATGTTCAAGGGTGCTCCTATACATCTGAAAATGGAACCATAAAGATCTGCAGAAACAACAGAGTAATACTGAAAGGTACTCGGTTTGATACTCTTTACTTTCTGGATGAATTACGAGATTTTTTAGGTCTGGATAAGCTCTGTAATTCAGCTGAGATAGATGATATACATCTATGGCACAGCAAGCTTGGTCATATAAGCCAGAGAGGTCTGGATGTCTTGACTAAAAAAGGTTTACTAAACTGCAGAAAATCAGCAAAGATAGAATTTTGTGAGGATTGTATTTTTGGTAAAACACACAGGCTGAGTTTTGATGCAGGTAAACACACGTCTAAGGAGCAATTGCAGTATATTCATGCTGATGTTTGGGGGTCTCCTTATGTTCCAAAATCATTAGGTAACTGTCAGTATTTTGTAAGCATAATTCATGATTATAGCAGGAAGGTCTGGATCTATTTCTTGAAGGGAAAAGATGAGGCATTTACAAAATTCAATGACTGGAGGTTGATGGCAGAAAACCAGACTGATAGGAAGATAAAGAAGCTAAGAACATATAATGGACTTGAATTTTGCAATGCTCAATTTGATCAGATGTGCACAGAGAATGGGATTCTTAGGCACAAGACAGTGGTTTATACTCCACAACAGAATGGAGTAGCTGAAAGGATGAATAAAACCATAATGAACAAAGTCAGAAGTATGCTGAGTGAATCTGGATTATCAAAAGTGTTTTGGGCTGAAGCTGCTGCAACTGCAATGTATTTGATTAACAAATCACCGTCTTCAACAGTTGATTTTGAAGTTCCAGATGAGATTTGGTATAAGACTAAGGTTGATTACTCACAGTTAAGAATTGTTTGGTTGTATTGCCTACATACATGCTGGTGAAGGGAAGCTAAATCCAAGAGCAAAGAAATGAGTGTTTTTGGGTTATCCAACAGGAGTTAAAGGTTACAGAATCTGGTTAATTGATGAGAAGAAGTGTACTATCAGCAGAAATGTAATTTTCAGAGAAGATCACATTTATAAGGCTGAAATGAGTTCCAGTTCCAGTCAAGAAACTACTACTGATAATACACGGTGGGTGGAGCTTGAACTGGACAAGTTTAAAAAGGTTAATGACAACATAGAAACAGTTGAGTTAGAAGAATCAGATACTGAGGATCAAGAAGAAGATGATACTACAGTAAATGAATCTCAAGATGCTCCAAGTCTGCAGGATTATTAGCTTGCAAGGGACAGGTTAAGAAGAGATATTTAGAGACCTCTGCGTTTCAGGAAAAATCAATTCGTGGAGCATGTGTATATGGCAACTGAAGATGGTGATGTTTCAGAACCATATGATTATCAGGAAGCTACCAGAGATGATAACTGGTCAGATTGGTTAGAGGCTATGCGTGATGAGATTAAATCATTAAGCAAGAATCAAACCTGGCAGCTTGTTGATCCTCCAGAAAAGGCTAAAGTGATAGGATGCAGATGGATTTTCAAGAGAAAACCAGACATACCAAGAGTTGAGAAGCCAAGGTTCAAAGCCTGATTGGTTGCTCAAGGATTCCTGCAAAGATAAGGTATTGACTTCAATGAAATCTTTGCACCAGTAGTTAAGCATGTCTCTATCCGAATTCTGCTGAAGATTGTTGCTCAGGAGGATATGGAATTGGAACAATTAGATGTCAAGACTGCCTTCCTACATGGTGAGTTAGATGAAACAATTTATATGAAACAACCTCAAGGTTTCATGATAAAAGGAAAAAAGAACCAGGTATGTTTGCTCAAGAGATCCTTATATGGTTTAAAACAAAGTCCTAGGAAGTGGAATCAAAAGTTCCACAGTTTTATGCAAGGTATTAGATTCAAGAGAAGTGAGTTTGATAGTTGTGTATATGTGAAAAGAGGGACTGATGGTGCAATGATATACTTGTTACTGTATGTGGACGATATGCTCATTGCATCAAAGAACAAAATGGACATTAAACTACTGAAGCAACAGTTGAATGAGTCGTTTGATATGAAGGATCTTGGATCAGCAAAGAAGATACTGGGTATGGAGATTAGCAGAAACAGAGAGAATCATAGTGTGGAACTATCTCAGCAAGGGTATATAGAAAAGGTTCTGAAAGTGTTTCACCTAGAACAGGCTAAACCAGTCTATACACCACTTGGATCACACTTCAAGTTTAAAGCTGGTACTGAAACTGAAATACAGGAGCAAGCTATGGAAATGAAACAGGTTCCTTATGCAAATGCAGTAGGCAGCATAATGTATGCAATGATTGGCACTCGTCCAGACATTGCATATGCTCAAGGTGTGGTCAGTAGGTACATGGAAAATCCCATCAGAGAGCACTGCTTAGGGTGAAGTGGATTCTGCGTTATCTCAGAGGAACTACAGGTTTTAAACTTGAGTTCAAGAAGAAGATAGAAATGGAGTTAATTGGGTATTGTGATGTAGACTATGCTTCTGATCGTGATAGAAGAAGGTCAATAACAAGTTTTGTATTCACATTAGGAGGCTCAGCTGTATGTTGGAAGTCTGGATTGCAGAAAGTTGTAGCTCTATCCACCACGGAATCTGAGTACATCTCACTGACTGAATCAATTAAAGAAGCAACATGGCTGAGAGGTTTATTGGGAGATTTTGGTTTTAATCAAAGTCAAGTAACGATACATTGCGATTCTCAAAGTGAAATTGACTTGTCCAAGAACAATGTGCACCATGAGAGGACCAAACACATCGATGTAAAGCTGCATTACATCAGGGACAAGATTGAAGAAGGTAACATCAAAGTTCAAAAGATTGGTACTTTGGTAAATCCAGCTGACATTTTTACCAAGATTATCCCAATAAACAAGATGACAGAAGCTCTTTGCGAGCTTAGTGTCATCACTGAGTAAAGAACAAAATGATTATTTCCGGGATAGGTCGAGGAATTGCTATCACAAGAGGAGAGAAGAAGAAGCTCCTTAGCTTAAAACAGAGAACTGAAAACAGAGAAAGAGTGTGAAGACTTAAGCCATTGGTGGAGTTTTGTCAAAATGGGCTTAAGTATATGGGCTTGATCGAAGCCCAAAAGTGTGAATTACGAAAACGTCGTCGTTTTCGTACTTGAAGCCGTTTAAAAACAGAAGTCATTGGATCTTGAGCTTGGGTTGTTGAGTTCCGTTAAAAAGTTTTGGGTCTTCATCTTCAAGCTCCGATTTGCAGAGGGATCGACGAATATCAGCTCG
>KE151380.1:170677-190857 GCA_000411095.1 Aethionema arabicum
ATTTATAGGCTTGCAAGTATTAGGAAGATATTTAGGTTTTCCTTTTATTTGTGTTTTTCCTTATTTTATGTTAGGGTTTTTCTATTTAAAGTGTTGTAACCACACATTACAAGGTGTGAGAGTTTAAGCAATATTATTTTCTTCTTAGATTTTATATTCTTTTCTCTTGACCAAATTAGGGTTCCTTCTTGTTCATCTTTGACAAGAACACACACCCCCTTTCGGGACGACAGTAAACACATTGACACTCGTTTTCATTTCATTCGAGAATGCGTTGAAGGCAAGAAGATTGAGGTTGAGTACATCCAGACTGACGGTCAACTAGCAGACATATTGACTAAGGCACTTGGACGGACAAGGTTCCAAGAACTTCGAAGAGGTATTGGCATGACAGACACCACACAGAGCATAAAGACTAGGGAGTGAATGTTGGAGTTAGTCTTCATGTTAACGGTTTGGTTTAGTTGGTCGGTTAGCTATCGGTTTGTGTTTGGTTAAGGTGTTTCCTAATCATAGATTATATAATTAAGGAAAATATATTCTTAGGATCAAGAATATATTTTTCCATATTTGTTTGACTATAGATTAGGAAATTGTTGATCTTTTCCTTATTTCTAGTTTCCATATTTTGTATTAGGGTTTTGCTATTTAAAGCACTGTATCCACACTTTTCAAAGGGTGAGATAATAATATATTAGCAACTCGTTTTTTTGTTTCTCCATAGTTCTTTTATCTTCTTTCTTGTGTGTGTTCTTTGACAAGGACGAAGACCTCCTTTCGGGACGACAGTATTATCGTCAGCCATTTGTTCTGCCTTTGGAGTTTGGATTATCGAGCTACCGCTTTATGAGCTCTAAACCATCTAAACTGCCAGAAAAGGTTGATGGTATCGATTTCATGGCAACAGAAGTTGTTCCTAAGGAAATCCTTGAATCTGTGACTAACCATGGAGTTGCTCCTGCTATAAACGACGTGGCTATTGCAGCTGCTAATTCTCCAGTCATGGAGTTGGATACATCTGGTATCCTCCATTTATTCACGCGTTTGATAAATGGTGTACATTGCGTTACCGGCTTGAACTTGTACATAGTGTTTTTAAGGGCTCATTTTATTTTTTGATTACGTTAGTTCTTGGTGGTGAATTCTTTTCACGTTTTGTAGGTGGGCTGATATAGCTTTGACAGCTTTGGTCATTTATGTTCCCGTCTTTTTATTACAAGAGAAGATCTCTTACAAATCCAGTGTAAGTTTGAGTTTTTGTTTGCTCTCTTATAGTATATTTTATACATATGTAAGCAATCTCTTATGTTTTTGCAGATTCTGAGTCCACAATTGGAGCTTTTAAGAAAAAGAATAAGAACTAAGGTACAAGTTTGTTCCAACTCCTTGATGACAACGCTTGTGAGTTTTTAATGTTTAATTTATTATCATGTGTGCAATGGTTTAATTAGGCTTCAGATCCCAAAGCTAGAGAAGAAGGCAGAAAATAGATGCAATTCTTTTTAAGAAAGTAAGTCCAATTTTCTTTGTAAGGCAAAAAACGTATTATTGTTTCATTTGCTAATCTTGAGGATTGATTTAGACATGGGATGAATTCATTTGTTCTCCTCATACCATATCTTCTCGAAGGTTTCATTTCCTTCCAATTTGTGTATGTGGTAAGATAATTTATGGTTTGGTATTTACGGCCAATTTATTATCTCCTATGTGCTAACTCAATGCTTGTTATATAGATCAAGGAGATGGGGGACAAAGTTCCATCTTTTAAGACGGGTGGACTGCTTTGGTTAACTGATCTAACCACAACTGATAGCACTTTTATCTTGCCTCTACTCACTTGGTTAACGTTTTGGACTAGAATGATGGTAAGAGCTGAGGATTCTTCAAATTTTGATATGCTTTCCGTTAACTTGATACTCTGAAGTCTGAAAATGTTTCTCTAATTTGCAGATATATTTTCAGAACGGTTATCCAGGGACTAGAACTGCAAGTCTTTCCCTTATCGAGGTTCCACTCATGCAATACTTTGAAAACGTAAGAAGATTACTTCTTATTTTAGTGACTCTTTGATGATATATATATATATATATATATATATATATTGAACTATATAAAGTATAGTTCTGTAAATGCTTTCTAATATTTCACTAACTATAAGTTTGTGCAACTTAGTGTTTGCAGAAAAATGGTCAAGGGGTTCCAATGGATAAATGTGCAACTTTTATGCTTTTCTTGTTTCCAACTTTGTTATGCCAAAAAAACGTAAGATTGATGACTTGGTCTTTCTTGTTAATGAAATTAGATTAATTTACTAGAAAGGATTGATTTGTGCAGGGCGTATTATGTAGTTGGCTGACTTACAACTTGGTTTCCATCGGTTATGGACTAGGTAAGTCAATCTTCACTAAACTTGCTTTTGCTTTTGCTTTTGCTTGAAACAATTTGAGTTTAATCTTCCTTTTATGCAGCGATAAGGCAACCTTATATGAGGAAGCTCTTGAATATCCCCGAAGTTACCGTCTTTCCTACACCGCTATCATCTTCAAAGGAGAAAAAGAACAAGAAGTGAATGATTCCTTCAAATTTGGGGTTTAACCGTTTATGGTAAGATCTCAATTTGACCAGAACAACTAGATTCTGATTTCAATTTCTAGTTTTCTACCCAACTATTGAGCAGTTTTTTTTAATCATGGATTTTGTGTTTACTCTCTTCAAAATTCCTGGATTGCTTTTGAATTTAAATATGGACTTTTTTTTTAATTTGTCTATAGATTTTGGTAATTTCAATCAAAAAAAGTTAACATTTAATCCTTAGAAACAAGGTTAGTCAATTTGTGATTCTTTCCACTATTACCTCATTTATTCACTGACGTAAATCGAGAACAACTGCTAAGAAATTCACCATCAAGAACACTTGTACCCTATGACTTAAGTATTTTTTTCAAGAATATCACAACTACATCATTTGCATTTGTATTATCAACTGTGAATATGCAAACTTTATTGATTCTCCAAGTAACTAAGCATTTTCCAATTATTTTTCCAATCATTTCTCCCTTATGACTATGTATTTGACAAAAGTGATGATTTTCCTATGTTAATGCCAACCATTTTCAATGAAATGTGTTGTCAAACATATATAGTTAAGGTTTTGAACTAAAGTTCAGGTATTAGTTGTTAGGAAAACAGTTCTCGCATGTTTCTTACAAAACAATTTCAGTTTGTTTTTTTTCTCATGAAATAAACTCATGCAATCTCTAGTTATCGATCTACGGGAAGGAATAACAAATAAAAGTTGAACAATATTCATGTATTCACGAAAACTTCTTTCTCCACAAACCTAAAAGGTAATTCATCTTTTATAAGCATCTTCAATAAATCATTACGTGAATCATATTGATTAAACTTTAAATAAGGCGGAACGCCCTCACAATTGCTATCTTTGTTAGGTCGATTAAATAAAATAGATTGTTTTAACTTTTTTACTCCTACTATTTCCACATCAAGTTCTGGATTTAGTATTTTGCATCTCATCATATGTTTTAGCGTAGAACTAGTTGTAGTATCATACTTAGTCTTTATGTTAGTCAATTGTGAGCAGTGATTACATATAATTTTTCCTCCACACTTTGTTTTCTTAAAATTTACCCATACAAGTGCAATTGTTTTTGAAGGTACCTTAGGTTTTAAGGATGAAGTTGCTTCAATGTCTTCATGTTGTTGTTTTTTTTCTTCTCCATCTAAAGATAAATCAATAGATGTAATGTTCATCTACAATAGAATGTAGAAAGATGTAAAGAGAAAAATCCAAGACTTTATGAAAAATAAATTATATAGATAAGAAGTATTAACCTTTACCGTTTATCTTGTAATTTCTTCTAAACTTTAAAATTTTAATGGTGAAAAGAAAAAAAAATAACATTGGAATTAGGAAGAGGAGAAATCAAAAAGTCTATGGTCGTTTCATTAGGAAAGATAAATATTTTCCTCTCATTTTACATCCCTCATTTGCACACTATTCACATCTTTCATTTTTTCTCTCATTTTGAGGGACCATTAGAAGTGGATTTCTCTCATTTTTTTATGTTTACTCTCAAAATGAGAGACCACTAGAGATGCCCGTAGACCATTTCCAATGGTTTTTTCATTTTTTCCCATCAAAATGAGGGAAATTTTTACCCAATGATTCTTCTCATTTTCTTCATAACAATAGAATATTCTATGTAATTTTTATTTAAAATAAAAATATATAAAAATTTGATGTGACAAATATACTGAATAAAAATGAGAAGATGTAAATAATATATACTATTCACATCCCTCATTTTTTTATTTTGTGGTTTTTATATACAGTTTAATCTTTAAACTTGTATTTGTTTCATTTTATACATTAATTCTATTTATTCATTGTTTAATTAAATAATAAATAATTAAAATAATTAGATAATATTTAGTCAAAGTAGTAAATTATTAATCAAAATAATAAAAATATGTCAATAACATATATTAAGAAAATACAATGACATAATCAACAATATCACTAAAAATACATAGCTACTTCCAAAAATAATTTTTTTTAAAACGTAAAAAAATGCTAAGAAACAACTTAAAAGATAAATTTAACAATAACATAGAAGATAACTTCAAATAAACTTAACATAATATATAATGACTTAATAATTTTGATTAATTTAATTTACAAAACAAAATGAATAGGATAATTTATAAAATTTAGAAAGTTAAAAGGTGTTTTAAGAAAATTAAATGTACAAAAATAAGGGGAACCATTGGAGCAAAACTCTCCCTCATTTTGAGTTTCTTTCATTTTGACGGAAAAAATGACGAAAACCATTAGAAATGGTCTTATCGCATCAAAATTAAGAATTTTTGGGAATAACCGAATTACCAAAAAAACCAAATCAATTTATTAAATATTACAAATTATCATTTATTTTTAATTTTTAAATAAATCAAATAAATATGGATTATACCCATAAAATTTTTATCTTCAACATTTTATCCCTCATCTTTGTTCCTAAAATGAAACTCTTAAAGGGGTTTTTTGTTTATGAAAAACTTCAAATTTTTGACCTAAGATATTGTAACACTTTTGTTGCATTGATAATGTAAGAGTTTATTCAGATTGTACCGTTGTTGTATTGATTTCATAGAAGTTTTGGTCATTCTTTTATATTTTGCGATTTGAGTGTGTTTTTCTTGATTTATGTGAATATGTCAATGTGCAAGTCTTGGTACATGGTACTATGGTTCAAGTATTCGTTTTTTTTTTGTTAGATGGTGGAACATGGATGAAATTTTGTGATAGGCAAACGTAAATGCGGGAGGATGTTCTTTGTGGACGACCAAATATAGTTTGATATGTTTGTAAATATGATATGTGAAAACTATGAGTTAATTGAAGCAATTGAAATTAGATACATATTATCGGGAAATATACTTCAGAATATGTCCCTTGATACATGTCCCATCTTTGTCACCAATAGTCATCAACTGCATAATTTGTAGGCATACACAAATCTTATACAATGCGTCATTGTGAGTCTATAAAAAATGACAGTGGTCAAGCATCATACATTCATGGTATTTTTGAAAATATTGATGCTATGCCAAAATATGTTCACTTAGATGAAGATGATGTTAATGATAATATGTATGAAGTTGGTGATATTATACATGATGTTAATGATAATATGTATGAAGTTGGTAATATTATACATGATGTTAATGATAATATGCATAAGGCTGGTGAATCTAATGTTGGTGGTGATGATAATGTTTCAAATGGAGAAAAATAAAATGAAAGAAGAAATTTTTGCGAAAGCATGGTGGTACACATCTAAATGTACCATCTAAATGAGAAGTTCAAGGATGTTTTGTTGTTTGATGTTGCACAAGATGCAAACTTCAATATTTCCCACTAGCATTTGGTGTTGTTGATCAGAGAATGATACATCATGAGAATGGTTTTTACACAATTACGTCAATTATTAGCAATGAAGGCGAGTTGAATATTATTTCAGATAGATATATTGCGAATGATATTACAAAGATGTTTCCATTGGCCCATTGGGGCATTTGTACGTAACATTTGGCTCATATTGTCTCAACACGATTTCGAGAAACATCAATCCTAAACTTAGTAAAGAAGGCCTCAAAAGTCGTTCGTGTGTTAGAATTAAATACATTGTTTGAAGTCATTCGTCGTCAAATGTAAGACTTGCAGATTATTTAGAAATGACAGATATTCTTTTTTTTGATATCCGCGAGGTTTTGGGCCTTACGGCCCGTACACCCCCTCGGGCCCATAGATCAGAGGCAGGTTATTTAGTATTTGCGATCTTCTCCCAATACTGCGGCTCGAACCGTGGACCTTGAGGAACTTATCCACTCAGGCAACCACTGGACTAACCCAGTGTTGGTGGCACGACGATTAATTGTTCACAATATTGATGAAACTCGGAGTCACGTTACTGGTGTACTATTTGATTGCATGGTTGATATACACGAGGTATTGTTTGATTAACATGTTTATGAATCAGATTGCATCATAAACATTGACTGTTTGCTAAAACTCGAGCAGACTGACACATAGTTTGTTCGACATAATGTTATATTTGTTAGTTGGATTTACTCGTTTCTTTGGAGATTGCATCAGATTCCAAAATACTTTACGATTCTCTTCTCTTTTTACATAATTAACCAACTCAGGCACAATACTACAATTTAGTTTTGTAATGTCTTCAAATTCTTTTAAAGAAAATGTAGCATGTTTCTCCCAAAGTAGACACAATATTTCGTATTGCTTCTTACACACTAATTGTCTTGATAGAACGTAATGAAAAAGTTTTGAAGATCAATGAAAACCCATCTCATAAAACTTGATCACCATTCCAAGAGGTGATTTTATTAAATACTCTTATACATCTCTCCCAACTCGTTTCTCAAAAAATGGGAACATATCAAACCGAGACTTGTAATTGATTTTCTTCATCTGGGTTGACTCTTTTCCAAGAAAATATAACCTCTCTGGAATCCTAATTCCATATTTGTTTCTTTCTCCATCCTAAAACGTGTTATCGCCTTTAATTGACAACAAAAATACAATCCTAGTCGATTTCTAAATAACTATATATTACATAGTTTACAGTTTAAATTGAAATCAATCAAATATAAATCAAGTCAAGTCTACCATTGAGTATGCTAGAGTTTGTCAATGCGTGCAAATCTTATTAAGATTGCTCATTAAATGTTTGCTACTTACATATTTAAAGTCTGCCAATATGTAAATAACAATATATACCTTGATCGAAAAAATAGATCTTTATTCAATTTTTGGTGGATGTGGCAAAAATAGAAACGTTTGAAATTGGTGGATGTGGCAAAAATTTAGGGTTTATTCAATTTTTACTCTTTTTCTATTTTTAATTCAATGATTTTTTGATTGTTGGAAAAGTAATAAAATAAATTTTATAATTAAAATTAAAATTAAAGCTTTAAATAATTAAAAATAAAACAAATTAAGGATATGGTGGGAATAAGTTTAGAAGAAATCGGAGAATAGTTTACATTGTGTACATGGCGAATAAATTGTCTTCTCTAAATTAGATACACGTGTTTTTTGCTTAAAATAGAATACCTAGAAAATATTTTTTGAAATTAAACAAATTGGTTTTAATATTTTTGTTTGACCATGAATCGAGATGATTTCAAGTACTTGAATACAATATTTACGCACGAAAACCTTAGATTTTACACTTATAAAAACGAATCTCAAAACAAAATTTAGAATTAACAGTTAGAAAAGATAAAACAAAACCCACAACACACATAAGAAGAAGAATATGTAAAAGAAGAAGAAAAAAAAAATCTCTATTGTTTCTATTTATATTTTATTTAACTAAACAGATTTTTGTTCTCTCGTTTAATATAATTGTTCAAAATAAAACAAAAATTAAAATGATAAACGCAACGGTAAGATCACCAATACAAAAAAAAATATTTTTAAATAAATAAATATATTCAAAATATATCTTAAAATACAAAAAAAAAATCTATTCAAATCCTAACCATTTTTTAAAAGATTTTCAAATTGTATCATTGGAATTTTGAAAAATATATTTCAACCATAATATCAATTATATATATATATATATATGTTTTTTTTTTGAAAAAAAACTTTATATAAACGATAATATCAACTTTTCAAGATTTTTAAAAATCACATTTATAATTATTTTGTTAACAATCAGGTTTGACACATTTTTAAAGACACGATTATTACACTCACAACCAATAATTATACAATCAAAATTTGAAACTAAAAATTTTCACACTTCCATAATGGAGGTTCCATCTATATGCTTAAGTATTAGGCCTTATTCTTTATTTATTATTTTAGAGGCTTATAGAAGTTAGTTTTAGTATGGTGATTGGTTTAGAAAAATTAGTATTCTCCATATATATAAGTTATGGGTTCAATTCTCATTTAATACATACCAACAAAAAAGTTACGCAATTTTTTTTGGTGCACCCGAATTTTTTTTTCCGTCTAATACCCCCCAAAATCCCATAGCCGGCCCGGTTAACCCGTAGTGTTTAGTGTCACATTTAGATTACCTTAGCAGTTATATGTTTTTGTATTTGGTTTATTATTATTAGTTTTTCCATCTGTTTTGTTATTCTATGTTTTCACTACTGTCATTTCCCATTTTGTAGGGGTCGTAACTACATTGACTTGTTTCCATTGTTTTGTTCTATTTAAATTTTAAAAAAAAAGATAATTTTAGCGGTGATTGGTGACAAATTTTTGAGGAATTGTCAAAAATAGCATCTCAAAGTGTTATATTTTCATTTTTAGCACTCTTCCTTTCCTTCCAAATGAATGGACCATAAGGTCATCTCCAACAATTAAGATGTTTGAGGTGCTTAACTTAAGTGACCATTCACGGGCCGCCACGTAATCAGTGGGCCCCGTGAATAGTGTAAAGACCAATGCTTAAATAAGAGTTTTAAGCATTTGTTTTGGCACAAAAACATATAATAGTGGGGCTAAGCACCTCCTAAGCATCTCCATTGGAGATGTCCTAATACTCTTGTTTTAATCAAACTAATAATTAGCATATAGTTTACATACGGTTTACATACAGTATACATACGGTTTACATACGATTTACATACAGTTTACATACGGTTTACATACGGTTTACATACAGTTTACATACGGTTACATACAGTTTACATACGATTTACATACAGTTTACATACGGTTTACATACAGTTTACATACAGTTTACATACAGTAAATAATTTTAATAATTAAATGACATAAAAGGGGTATTGTTGTCCATCTAGGAATCCAAAATGATATTTTTGTAAGAAATGTCATTTGAGTGCCATTTTTGCTAAAAAACTCATTAGGGTTGCTAATGTGTTTTAAAGTTTTACGAGTGCAAATTTTGTCAATCACACTTCTATTAAGTAACGGTTTCTAAATTCTTTCACCGACATTCTTTTTTGTCAAGTTGTAAAAATTACTAATTTGTGACTTTAGACAAACAATTAAAATCACTATTCAAAAAAATTACAGTTTTATTTATATAGTTTAAATTTAAAAATTGTAGTTTACGGTAATAGTTTCCACCAATCACAGTTTAAATTTATTTCTTTATATGAAAAACAATTTATACTTTAATTGTCAAAAAAAAAAGTGTAAGTTGTATTTTATATATCTCTATAAAACTATTGGAGCAGTACATTTTTTTAAACCACAAAAAGAATATATTTATTTACAATCTATGTCACTCAAAAATCAATTGAAAGATGATTGGTTAGAAGTGCAAATTTGAAAATTCAAAATTACACATTTAAATATTATTGATTTTTGAAATATTAATTTTTTCTAATTGATTTAACCCTATTTTATTTAATTCTAAATATTAGTTTTTACGAACAACAAAATACATTGATATTTTTAAAAGAAATAACTATAATTTGATATAATATTATATCAAAAACTATAATTATTATATATATTAACATTATATATATATATATATATTTTATAAGTATGTATATATGTATAATATATATAGATTAGTATATATGTATTTATCATTTTTTAATAATTTCATAGTATTAATAAATAAAAAATTTTAATTATTGATTCAAAACTTATATATATATATATATGTATATATTTATTTATTTATTTATTTATAACATATATATATATTATATGTATTATACAATATGTATGTATATATAGGATTGGACGTGGGTTGAACGTTCGGGTTAATCGGGTAATTTAGTTTAGATTTTGAGTTTCGGGTCTTTTGGCTTTAAAAAAATTGAACCATTCTGATCCAAAAAATTTGGATCGGCTCGGGTACTAAAATAAAATTGTAGTAGAACTTATCTTTTGCAAATGAATAAAAAAAATTGTGGTATTAAATTATTAAATAAAATCCACTTAACTCATATGTTATTCGGATTCAATTCAAGTTTAAACCGAAACTCAAACTAAAAAAATAAAACTTTTCAAGTTTTATTATTTTGTGCGTATACCTCTCAAATATTTTATATTCTAATTTACAAAATTATTATACATTATTCTAAAAAGAAAATTAGAAGTATTTAATATAAAAATCAAAAAAAATCTAACACCTACAAAGAAAATTAGAAGTATTTATTGCGGGTAAATTCCTAGTTTCTTTGCTAAAAAAATCTAACACCTATCGTTATCCTATATAACATGTTATCGTTAAATTCGGAACAAACAATGACACATATGTAGTAGATTTGAAAATATATGTGAAATAATTGAAGGTATCTCTAATGATTTTTCATTCTTCTCACTTTTTTTTTCAATTTGAAGAAAATTTAAAAAAATTATGCTCAATAGTTCATTTTTTTTATGAAAAAGAATGAATAGTGAGTTTTTCAAATTTGATAAGTTACAATTCATGTTTTTCAGATTTGAATAATAAAGTTTTGGAAAAAAATGAAAATTACTTCTGGAAAATAATAATCATTTTTATAATTCACAATATGCTTCATTTCAATTTTCAAAATTCATACTATTAAAAAAGTGAAAATTACCTTAAGAGATGGTCTAAGCAAACTTCAAATTTAAAATCTAGAATACGAAAATTTTTAAATATCACTTATATCGTCGGTACACTTGATATCTATCTAAAGTTCCACATTCAATAAGACTAAAAATCTTCCCAAAATCTACTTATACTGCAAATCCATCAGCTATACCTAAAAATCCATGATTTCTATAAGAATTCAATGTCTCTTTAAGTTTCTTTAATTTGTAGAAACACCCTTAAAACTCTGAAATCAATAGCGTATATAACAACAAAGCATTGATTACAAGAAACAGTGATGGCATAGATTAAAGCAAAATGTTTAACATCACCAGACTACAAACTTGAATTCATCTCAAGAAAAGTTCTGAGTTCTTTAAGAACTAAACCGATGCTAAGATCCAAAACGTAACATGAGAAGAAATAGCGATTTGAACCCAAGTAACAAAAGAGAGTGTTACAGCTACCTCATATCTAAGACATGGAACTCGGCTTTGGCCATCGCAATACTTTAGATCTTTAGCATATAAGACTATAACTCCTGCTGATGAACATGCAGCAGCAAGAGATAACATTGCAGTCACCTGCAAACACACAGTTTCCCACAAGAACACATTTCAATCCTGACTCCAAATTATGGAGCAGTAGCAGGAGCTCTATGATTCCAGGATCAAGTCAAAGGTTCAGAGATTAATGGAGTTAAAAGAGCATACCCAATCACCAACAACGAACAAGCTAATTAGGATTGGATTTTGGAGATCTTTTTTACTCCTCAAAGCATAAACATCGAGACATGCGAGTCCAAAGCTCCATAGCAATTGAAGACCCATTGATGCAATCAAATAGCTGAAACAAACAAATCAACATTAAACAATAAGCAGATCCTCTCAAATTAGACTATCTCTTTCTGTCAATTTCGTGACCTAATTGTTCTTCACTGATAATTACACAAAAATCGCAGAAAATCCCCAAATTAAACCAACACCTAAGCGATAAAACGAGGCTAGAGACATGAAATTGAATCAAAAATAGAGGAAAACACGCTAAGAGAAGCGAGAGATCATACCAAAAAGCAGTGTGAACGGAGAAGTTACTTGCGGAAACCATAACGCCGATGGAAGCCGCAGCTGAAGCGCATTGCCCGATTCTCAGTAGTAGCCCGCCGATAGAACCTGGACCTCCCACGAGCTTCTTCATCTCTTCACGGGATAAAATGAGCTCGGAAAGAGGAACAAAAATGGAGGAGGCAGAAAAAACCAAAACCCTAGTTTCCGAATAAAAAGCTACATTTGCTTCAGGAGTGAATTTGGCGGGGAAATTAGATAGCTTAAGCAGAAGAGGATCGTGGTCAGTCGTGAGTCGTCAGTGGTGAGCTACTAAATTGAATTTTACCGAATTTGATTAGATTCGATTCTAAGCTTCTTCATCTTTCTCCTTTTGACATTTTCCTCTTTAAAGCGACTCACTGGCTTGAGACTCCACATCCGACGTGGCCGACAAATATTTTTAATTTGGATTTTTTAATTTTTTTTTATTTCAGAAATTAGGATAATCTAGTTCAAATTGATTCTTATCGAACTAAGTTACAACAATTTATCAGAAAAACGATATAATTTTCAACGGAAACTATGATATAGTATTAGTTCTCTCCTGAATTATGAAAGCGTTCTATATCTCAAAATATGAAAGTTCAAAACTTATATCTTCATAGAGTCATAGACCACACTTGTGATCGGTTTTTATGGGTTATTCTTGACCGCACGCCTTTAACCACATAAATGTGACTCTAAACCGGATTATGATCCAATTATGACCCGATTACAACTAAACCGGATTAGCTCTAAATTCTCAAAAGCTTAAACCCTAAACCATAAATCCCCAAATAAAAAAATCCACAAAATCCTAGAACATTAAATCGCACAATGTCTATTGCGGAAGATTTCGATGAAGAAGGAGAAGACATAGATCAATATCTCGTGTTCAAACTTATCGAAGAGTTCGTCGACGAGCCATCGATTCTTCACAACATTTATCTAGGAACCGAGAGTGATAGTGAAGAAGAAATTGGAGAAGGTGATGTTTATGTAGGGAGACAGCGAACCCATATCATGCTTGGTGATGGGACTCTATACAAGGACTAAACTTTCTTCAATGGAGTTGTTTTCAAAGAGGTTGTTGTTGACTATACACTAAGAAGCGAACAAAATCTGAGGTAATATATGTATGATAAAGATAAAAATTAGGTTTGAATGTGTTGACGGTGGTAGTAAAATTGAAGGCGAAGACTGTGTGTGGGAAATATATGCTCCAACCTTCCAAATGATCCAATTTCGAGAGTTAGAAAGTTCGTAGATACACATACATGTGTTCTTAACATAAAATGTGAGATGATTAAGGTGCATGATTAAGGTGCATGTGATTGTTAGGTTGTTTATTGATAAAATACAAGAGGAACCGAGTTATTATATGACAATGAAGATTGAAAAAATTGTTTATAAAAAAAATGGTGTATAGTTGTATCTAGGTCTCAATGTCAAGTTGTTAGGAATAATGCATTGAAGTGGATTGATTGAGAATATGTTTACCAGTTTTCCCGCCTCCGAGATTATGATGTAGAGTTGTTAGACTCAAACATGGACTCGACTGTGGAGGTTGACTGTTTGAAAAACAAAGAAGGTGTTGATGTATTCAATAGGTTTTACGTATGCTTTGATGCCTTTAGATGAACCTGGAAAAATATTTGCAGGCCACTAATAGGTCATGATGGCACCTTCGTATCTAGGTAAATTAAAGGAACTGTATTGGTGGCGATGGGTAGAGATGGAGATAATCGAATATACCCAATAACTTGGGGTGTAGCTCTAGTGAAAATTTTTGACAATTAGTAATGGTGTGTGAGAAAGTTGAAGACTGATCTGCAACTAAATGATAGCGATCAGTAACATCATTGTTTCTGATCGACAAAAAATAACTATGTTTGTTTATTTGTAGGCCCGGCCTTGAGGCCAAGCAAGTGAAGCACTTGCTTGGAGCCGCTAGCTTTATCAATAATTCAAGGGGTTTGTTATTTCAAGATTTATGTTGGTGTAGTGGTTTCATCAACCACCTGATGGCTTCATTACTTGGGTTCGATCCTTAAAGTAGCCTGTTTTACCATTTGTAGTTCTTTCTCCTCATTTTCTTGATCATTTACTTTATTTTCTTTTGTCTTCATGTGGCATATATATCATTCTTTTAGTGCATTTTCGTTTTTGGCAATTGATTTACATTTTTTTTCTTCTTATTTTGGTTTGTTTAAAACAATTTTCAATTTGAAGGCTATCTCGATTTTTTTATAAGAAATATAGATTTTTGTTCTTTTCTTAAACAAAATATATTTAGGATTTAGAAAGGAAACAATAACAAAAAAAAGAGGAAAATAGATTTAAATGTGTTAATAATCTATTAAAAAAATCAGTTAAAAACTTAAAACTATATATCTAATACTTGTTTTTGTGCTTATATTTCATGTCTTTTTTGTGTAAATTTAATCAATTTTGATTTTTTTTGAAATTTTAGTTGTTCCTCTTTCGTAGGAGTATTATCTCCATTATCTCCATTAACGTTGTTTTGTTGTTTCTATTTAATCAATGAAAAAACCCCAAAAAGAGACAATCTTAATTGCCCAAAAAAGTTAAAAGTTAGTGTTTTTATCAATTGTTACTAAGCGTGATTTGTATATCTAAATCTGATCTCCATCAATTGGTATCAGAGAATTGATCTAATCGCTTTCCGTTGTTGTTCATTTACTGTCACCATTCTAGCTCGAAAGAAGAAGGAGGTTGTGACCAACACCTCACCAGTAGAATTAATGGACGATCCACAAAATCGCCTTGACAAACTCGAAGTCGGTTTAGGTATCATGCAAGATGAGATGGCAAGACTTAATACAACCGTGAACGAAAAATTCAAATTTATGGAAGAATCCCTTGGCCGGTTAATGGTCGCTATCTCGAGCAACCAAGAAAGGAGTTCGAGTGCTCAACGAGCTCCACCGAGCAACAAAGAAGGGATTTCGAGTGCTCAACAAGCTCCAGAAACTAATCAGTGTATTAATTCAAGCCCAAGGGGAGATAATTAGAATTGGAATCAACCACCATACCACCAAACTAACCAACGGGTGAAATTAGATTTACCTCGTTTCCAAGGTGGAGATCCAACCGCTTGGCTTAGTAAAGCTAAGCAATACTTCAACTATCAAGAGATACCACTCGAACAGAAGATTAAATTTGCATCTTACCATCTTGAAGAAGAAGCGAATGAGTGGTGGCAAGCCACCTNAGAGATACCACTCGAACAGAAGATTAAATTTGCATCTTACCATCTTGAAGAAGAAGCGAATGAGTGGTGGCAAGCCACCTCGAAAACCTTGTTGGAGGAACAAGTGTCGCTCACTTTGGAGATTTTTGAGGAGAAGAGCTATGGGCTCAATTTTGACCTTCCGAGGCTGAAGATTTTGATGAGGCCTTATCAAAAATCAGCCAAGAAGGGTCATTACGGGATTATCACCGAGAGTTCGAGAGACTTCAAAACAAAGTCACAGGATGGAGTCAAAAAGCACTCATAGGAACTTATATCGGAGGATTAAAGGAAGATATATCAGATACCGTTAGGATGTTCAAGCCTTCCTCACTCAAATCGGCGATTGAGCTTGCCCGAATGCGAGATGACCAACTCCAGCGGAATCACCATTTCTCGAATTTTAACTTAGGAAGCCCCCGGACGTCTAATACCAACTATGCTAACAACTCAAAGCCCACACCCACGCCCAATCGTGATGGCACGATGGAGCTCCCAAAAAGACTGAACTGGGAGGAAATGAAACGTAAAAGAAGCATGAGTCTGTTTTAGTTGCGATGAACGCTATACCCCAGGACATAAATGCAAGACGTCTCAATTACTTTTGATGGAGGGGGAGGATGCAGAAGACAGCGAAGAGGGCTCTCCCCATCTCCGCTCAAGCTTTTATAATTCGAAGCTTGAGGACAAGCTTCTTGCCGGCGAGAGGAGTAATGATAGGACATGATAGGACCAATGGTTCAATCATGCTCAAACCAGCTACTACTACTAAACCGGAGGTTTGTTTAGATTGTGTTTTTAATTTGCAGTTGTTTAATGTTTTAGTTGTTCCTCTTCCATAGGAGTATTATCTCCATTATCTCCATTAATGTTGTTTTGTTGTTTCTATTTAATCAATGAAAAAAACCCAAAAAGAGACAATCTTAATTGCCAAAAAAAATCAAGTGTTTGTGTTTTTATCAATTGTTACTAAGCGTGATTTGTATCTCTAAATCTGATCTCCATCAATTGGTATCACAGAATTGATCTAATCGCTTTCCGTTGTTGTTCATCTTCTGTCACCATTCCAGCTCGAAAGAAGAAGGAGAAGGAGGTTGTGACCAACACCTCACCAGTAGAATCAATGGACGATCCACTAGATCGCCTTGACAAACTCGAAGTCGGTTTAGGTATCATGCAAGATGAGATAATAAGGCTTAATACAACCGTGAACGAAAAATTCAAATTTATGGAAGAATTCCTTGGCCGGTTAATGGTGGTTATCTCGAGCAACCAAGAAGGGAGTTCGAGTGCTCAACGAGCTCCATCGAGCAACAAAGAAGGGATTTCGAGTGCTCAACAAGCTCCAGAAACTAATCAGCGTATAATTCAAGCCCAAGGGGAGATAATCAGAATTGGAATCAACCACCAATCTAACCAACGGGTGAAATTAGATTTACCTCGTTTCCAAGGTGGAGATCCAACCGCTTGGCTTAGTAAAGCTAAGCAATACTTCAACTATCAAGAGATACCACTCGAACAGAAGATTAAATTTGCATCTTACCATCTTGAAGAAGAAGCGAATGAGTGGTGGCAAGCCACCTTGAAAACCTTGCTGGAGGAACAAGTGTCGCTCACTTTGGAGATTTTTGAGGACGAGCTATGGGCTCGATTTTGACCTTCCGGGGATGAAGATTTTGATGAGGCCTTATCAAAAATCAGCCAAGAAGGGTCATTATGGGATTATCACCGAGAGTTCGAGAGATTTCAAAACAAAGTCACAGGATAGAGTCAAAAAGCACTCATAGGGACTTATATCAGAGGATTAAAGGAAGATATATCAGATACCGTTAGGATGTTCAAGCCTTCCTCACTCAAATCGGTGATCGAGCTTGCCCGAATGCAAGATGACCAACTCCAACGGAATCACCGTTTCTCGAATTCTAACTTCGGACCAATGGTTCAATCATGCTCAAACCGGTTACTACTACTAAACCAGAGGTTTGTTTAGATTGTGTTCTTAATAACTTGTTGTTTAGCATCTAAGTCTTTTTGGATCGATCCTCAACTTACTACAACATCCCTTGTGGTCGGAAGTCGAGGAGAATAAATTTAAAATTACATCACACCCATAATCCCTCGTGATCACACCTTCGTATCTGGGGAAATCAAAGGAATTGTATTGGTGGCGATGGATAGAGATGGAGATAATCGAATATACCCTATAACTTGGGGGTGTAGCTCTAGTGAAAATTTTTGACAATTAGTAATGGTTTGTGAGAAAGTTGAAGACTGATCTGCAACTAAATGATGGTGATCAGTAAAATCATTGTTTCTGATCGACAAAAGGTAACTATGTTTGTTTATCTTTTACGAATTGCATATGGTTTGTGTTTTCTTAGTTATATGTGCTTTGTCTAGGAATTGGTCAAAGCGGTTAAAGTAAAGTTACCAACAACTGAACATATAATGTGTGTGAGATACATCTATGAGAACTTGAAGAAAAAATATGGAGACAAAAAAAACATGAAACCTTACATATAGATGTTGGCATGGAGTTATAATGAAGCCGAGTTTCTACTTAACTTTGGGCATGTTATTCAACTAAGACAGTGGGGTGTGTATGATGATGTGATGTAGCAAGATCCCCAAGAGTTGGTGCAGAGCATTCTACAAGAAAGGAAACTATTCGGAAGACGTTGAAAATAACTCAGTAGAGTCATTTAACATGGCAAAAAAGAAAACTAAGAGAAGACATTTGTTCCAATGTTAAAGACCGTAAGAAAATTGGCTATCACGGGCGGATACAAGGCACATGCAGTGGCTGCCTTGCCCAGTGATTTTAATTTTTTTTCCTTTGTTAATTTTTTTTGATTAATTACAATAAATATTATATTTGGCACCCAATGAAAAATTGATTGTGCCCCCCACTCTTTTTTTTTTCTTTTAACGGGAAAGACAATCTATTTTCCCACGAAAAGTATCATATACCATACGATCTCCACGATATTATACCCTCTGTCCAATTGCACACGAAATGAAAATTCGAGACCCCAATCCCCGTAAACCGTGGTTTAACTCAGTTTGGCTGGTTTTTTGCAAACCGAAAAATGTATTCTTGAATCTAACGTTTTACATTTCTTGATTCTTGGAACAAGCCAAAGATTAATACAGAATTTGGAGTAATATAATTTGGTTATCTTTTTTTTCTAATATTTTATACTATTGTACTTGGCTGCGTATATGAATAAATAGTCATTGTAATTACTATTGAAAAATTTGAAAAAAAAAGAAGAAGTGAATTTATAGCAATTTTATAGTATAAAACATTCAAAATCTAATCTGTAAAAAATGGAAGCTGAGACAGAGGAGTCGTCACAAACGCCATTTTTGTCGAAACGAGAAACTTTTCATATATTTCAACAAAAAAAAACAGAGCTTTTTAACAAAATCTAACAAGAAGTTTTTTGATATTACAATTTTTCTTTCTAAGAAACCCTAACAACATGTTAAATTTTTAAGAAACAAAGTAAAATAAAAACTAAAAATTTGTTTATCGAATCAGAGAATCATCGCTAGTAAAGCTCTGCGCGACACAAGGGGCAAGAACTCTTGAGTCGAAGCCATTGATCGATACATTTATTATGAAAAAGATGCAAACACTCCATTCTCGTTGGGATTTTTTCCGAATCTTCTAACAAATTTTCTAAACAAATTGCACACGATTCTTTCTCTAATCCAAATTCATCATCAATTTCACACTCTCGTACAAAATTCTTTACGAAATCATCGTCTTCCAATGCTTCTTCTTCTTCTTCTTCTCGAAGAGACGACAAAAAATCAAAAACCCCAATATCCAAAACAGCATCGTAACTGATTTGAACAAGCACATCGATGATGATATCATTACGACCCAAATACAAGTCAATAGCTTTACGATAGATTCCCATAGCTATAGATAAGCATAATTCAGGGCTAATTTGTAGTTCGGTACGAAGAATTTGTAAGATTTGCGAGGGACAAGTAGTGCTTGTGATGTCGAAATCGAAAAACTGTGGAGGGCAAGAATGGTATGAAAGATTAAAACTTGGTTCAGAGTTTGGTGTTGTTGTGATGTAATCATTCACTAATCTCTCTACTTTAATCTCAACCGTTGATCTTGTTTCTGCAGATGGAGGCAAATTCCTCACGCTTATGAAATGATTCACATGTGGTTGTTGTGGAGATTGATTCATTGTATCGTTAGAAGAACACGGAAAAAGAGATTTTTAGAGAAAATTGGGGAAAAACAGAGAAAGAAGATGAAAAAGCTTTCTGTGATTTTTGGCTATGGCTACTAACAGAGTGTGAATATTTATACACTTTGATTACAGAAAGCAACGCTCATTTTTTTTCCGATTTCCTTTTTTTCTTTGAAATTGACGCGTTTGATTTTTTTTCTATTTCCTTTTTTTTTGATTTGGTAAGATTTCAACGGTAATAAATCGGAGAATCTTTCCTCCGGCGAACGAGAAGATATCATCGCATTAAATGAAGCTTGAAGAGCAAGGGGCACGTGCGTATACTCTCGCTCACGTGTGTGTTTTTAATTTTATTTTGTTTAATTTTTAATTCTATCTCCATTTTTTTACTGAAAAAGTGCGATCGGAGATATTGGTAAATGGACACGTGTCCTTGACGCGTCTACTTTTTCCATTTGTTTTTGTTAAATTTACTATAGGCCTACACTCTACAGATATATATATATATATA